>CM043711.1:3102587-3152587 GCA_023969325.1 Oryzias curvinotus
CTGCAGACAGCTGGCTTGTTGTGTGAATGTGTTGTTATTTTTGTAGTGTTTTTTTTTTGTTTGTTTTTTTACTGCAAACCCTGCCCAAATGGAGGCGTGCTACCTTCGTAGCAGACCTCTAATTAGTGGGCTTGGTGTCTGCGACGGGCAACTCTCCGGCGTCTGCGAACAACACGAGTCCTGCGGACTCTACGTCGTCTGCGGGCGGGGAGAGGAGGCCCTGTCTGCGCATGCGAGTTTGTCTACGAGCAGGTGGCATGCTTTTAATTGTTAACCCACACTTGGGCAAAGAGGTCCTATTTAAGGACTTCGAAGGCAATATTTTGATGACATCATCTTGCAGTCATAAATGCTCATGCCAGACAGCTGGCTTTGTTGTGTGAATGTGTTTCTTATTTTTGTAGTGTTTTTTTTTTTTTACTGCAAACCCTCCCCAAATGGAGGCGTGCTACCTACGTAGCAGACCTCTAGTTAGTGGGCTTGGTGTCTGCGACGGGCAACTCTCCGGCGTCTGCGAACAACACGAGTCCTGCGGACTCTACGTCGTCTGCGGGCGGGGAGAGAGGCCTGTCTGCGCATGCGAGTTTGTCTACGAGCAGGTGGCATGCTTTAATTGTTAACCCAACTTGGGGCAAAGAGGTCCTATTTATGGACTTCGAAGGCAATATTTTGATTACATAATCTTGAAGTCATGAAGGCAATGCTCATGCCAGACAGCTGGCTTTGTTGTGTGAATGTGTTGTTTCTTTTTGTAGTGTTTTTTTTTTTTTTTTTACTGCAAACCCTCCCCAAATGGAGGCGTGCTACCTTCGTAGCAGACCTCTAATTAGTGGGCTTGGTGTCTGCGACGGGCAACTCTCCGGCGTCTGCGAACAACACGAGTCCTGCGGACTCTACGTCGTCTGCGGGCGGGGAGAGAGGCCTGTCTGCGCATGCGAGTTTGTCTACGAGCAGGTGGCATGCTTTTAATTGTTAACCCAACTTGGGCAAAGAGGTCCTATTTATGGACTTCGAAGGCAATATTTTGATGACATCATCTTGCAGTCATAAATGCTCATGCCAGACAGCTGGCTTTGTTGTGTGAATGTGTTGTTTGTTTTGTAGTGTTTTTTTTTTTTTTTTTTACTGCAAACCCTGCCCAAATGGAGGCGTGCTACCTTCGTAGCAGACCTCTAATTAGTGGGCTTGGTGTCTGCGACGGGCAACTCTCCGGCGTCTGCGAACAACACGAGTCCTGCGGACTCTACGTCGTCTGCGGGCGGGGAGAGAGGCCTGTCTGCGCATGCGAGTTTGTCTACGAGCAGGATGGCTATGCTTTTAATTGTTAACCCAACTTGGGCAAGAGGTCCTATTTATGGACTTCGAAGGCAATATTTTGATGACATCATCTTGAAGTCATAATGCTCATGCCAGACAGCTGGCTTTGTTGTGTGAATGTGTTGTTTGTTTTGTAGTGTTTTTTTTTTTTTTTTTTTACTGCAAACCCTCCCCAAATGGAGGCGTGCTACCTTCGTAGCAGACCTCTAATTAGTGGGCTTGGTGTCTGCGACGGGCAACTCTCCGGCGTCTGCGAACAACACGAGTCCTGCGGACTCTACGTCGTCTGCGGGCGGGGAGAGAGGCCTGTCTGCGCATGCGAGTTTGTCTACGAGCAGGTGGCATGCTTTTAATTGTTAACCCAACTTGGGCAAAGAGGTCCTATTTATGGACTTCGAAGGCAATATTTTGATGACATCATCTTGAAGTCATAAATGCTCATGCCAGACAGCTGGCTTTGTTGTGTGAATGTGTTTCTTATTTTTGTAGTGTTTTTTTTTTTTTTTTACTGCAAACCCTCCCCAAATGGAGGCGTGCTACCTTCGTAGCAGACCTCTAATTAGTGGGCTTGGTGTCTGCGACGGGCAACTCTCCGGCGTCTGCGAACAACACGAGTCCTGCGGACTCTACGTCGTCTGCGGGCGGGGAGAGAGGCCTGTCTGCGCATGCGAGTTTGTCTACGAGCAGGTGGCATGCTTTTAATTGTTAACCCAACTTGGGCAAAGAGGTCCTATTTATGGACTTCGAAGGCAATATTTTGATGACATCATCTTGAAGTCATAAATGCTCATGCCAGACAGCTGGCTTTGTTGTGTGAATGGTTGTTTCTTTTTGTAGTGTTTTTTTTTTTTTACTGCAAACCCTGCCCAAATGGAGGCGTGCTACCTTCGTAGCAGACCTCTAATTAGTGGGCTTGGTGTCTGCGACGGGCAACTCTCCGGCGTCTGCGAACAACACGAGTCCTGCGGACTCTACGTCGTCTGCGGGCGGGGAGAGAGGCCTGTCTGCGCATGCGAGTTTGTCTACGAGCAGGTGGCATGCTTTTAATTGTTAACCCAACTTGGGCAAAGAGGTCCTATTTATGGACTTCGAAGGCAATATTTTGATGACATCATCTTGAAGTCATAAATGCTCATGCCAGACAGCTGGCTTTGTTGTGTGAATGTTTCTTATTTTTGTAGTGTTTTTTTTTTTTTTTACTGCAAACCCTCCCCAAATGGAGGCGTGCTACCTTCGTAGCAGACCTCTAATTAGTGGGCTTGGTGTCTGCGACGGGCAACTCTCCGGCGTCTGCGAACAACACGAGTCCTGCGGACTCTACGTCGTCTGCGGGCGGGGAGAGAGGCCTGTCTGCGCATGCGAGTTTGTCTACGAGCAGGTGGCATGCTTTTAATTGTTAACCCAACTTGGGCAAAGAGGTCCTATTTATGGACTTCGAAGGCAATATTTTGATGACATCATCTTGAAGTCATAAATGCTCATGCCAGACAGCTGGCTTTGTTGTGTGAATGTGTTTCTTATTTTTGTAGTGTTTTTTTTTTTTTTTTTTTACTGCAAACCCTCCCCAAATGGAGGCGTGCTACCTTCGTAGCAGACCTCTAATTAGTGGGCTTGGTGTCTGCGACGGGCAACTCTCCGGCGTCTGCGAACAACACGAGTCCTGCGGACTCTACGTCGTCTGCGGGCGGGGAGAGAGGCCTGTCTGCGCATGCGAGTTTGTCTACGAGCAGGTGGCATGCTTTTAATTGTTAACCCAACTTGGGCAAAGAGGTCCTATTTATGGACTTCGAAGGCAATATTTTGATGACATCATCATGAAGTCATAAATGCTCATGCCAGACAGCTTGCTTTGTTGTGTGAATGTGTTGTTTCTTTTTGTAGTTTTTTTTTTTTTTTTTTTTACTGCAAACCCTCCCCAAATGGAGGCGTGCTACCTTCGTAGCAGACCTCTAATTAGTGGGCTTGGTGTCTGCGACGGGCAACTCTCCGGCGTCTGCGAACAACACGAGTCCTGCGGACTCTACGTCGTCTGCGGGCGGGGAGAGAGGCCTGTCTGCGCATGCGAGTTTGTCTACGAGCAGGTGGCATGCTTTTAAATTGTTACCCAACTTGGGCAAAGAGGTCCTATTTATGGACTTCGAAGGCAATATTTTGATGACATCATCTTGAAGTCATAAATGCTCATGCCAGACAGCTGGCTTTGTTGTGTGAATGTGTGTTTTTTTTTGTAGTGTTTTTTTTTTTTTTTTACTGCAAACCCTCCCCAAATGGAGGCGTGCTACCTTCGTAGCAGACCTCTAATTAGTGGGCTTGGTGTCTGCGACGGGCAACTCTCCGGCGTCTGCGAACAACACGAGTCCTGCGGACTCTACGTCGTCTGCGGGCGGGGAGAGAGGCCTGTCTGCGCATGCGAGTTTGTCTACGAGCAGGTGGCATGCTTTTAATTGTTAACCCAACTTGGGCAAAGAGGTCCTATTTATGGACCTTCGAAGGCAATATTTGATGACATCATCTTGAAGTCATAAATGCTCATGCCAGACAGCTGGCTTTGTTGTGTGAATGTGTGTTTCTTTTTGTAGTGTTTTTTTTTTTTTTTACTGCAACCCTGCCCAAATGGAGGCGTGCTACCTCGTAGCAGACCTCTAATTAGTGGGCTTGGTGTCTGCGACGGGCAACTCTCCGGCGTCTGCGAACAACACGAGTCCTGCGGACTCTACGTCGTCTGCGGGCGGGGAGAGAGGCCTGTCTGCGCATGCGAGTTTGTCTACGAGCAGATGGCATGCTTTTAATTGTTAACCCAACTTGGGCAAAGAGGTCCTATTTATGGACTTCGAAGGCAATATTTTGATGACATCATCTTGAAGTCATAAATGCTCATGCCAGACAGCTGGCTTTGTTGTGTGAATGTGTTTTTTCTTTTTGTAGTTTTTTTTTTTTTTTTTTTTTACTGCAAACCCTGCCCAAATGGAGGCGTGCTACATTCGTAGCAGACCTCTAATTAGTGGGCTTGGTGTCTGCGACGGGCAACTCTCCGGGTTCTGCGAACAACACGAGTCCTGCGGACTCTACGTCGTCTGCGGGCGGGGAGAGAGGCCTGTCTGCGCATGCGAGTTTGTCTACGAGCAGGTGGCATGCTTTTAATTGTTAACCCAACTTGGGCAAAGAGGTCCTATTTATGGACTTCGAAGGCAATATTTTGATGACATCATCTTGAAGTCATAAATGCTCATGCCAGACAGCTGGCTTTGTTGTGTGAATGTGTTTCTTATTTTTGTAGTGTTTTTTTTTTTTTTTTACTGCAAACCCTCCCAAATGGAGGCGTGCTACCTTCGTAGCAGACCTCTAATTAGTGGGCTTGGTGTCTGCGACGGGCAACTCTCCGGCGTCTGCGAACAACACGAGTCCTGCGGACTCTACGTCGTCTGCGGGCGGGGAGAGAGGCCTGTCTGCGCATGCGAGTTTGTCTACGAGCAGGTGGCATGCTTTTAATTGTTAACCCAACTTGGGCAAAGAGGTCCTATTTATGGACTTCGAAGGCAATATTTTGATGACATCATCTTGAAGTCATAAATGCTCATGCCAGACAGCTGGCTTTGTTGTGTGAATGTGTTGTTTGTTTTGTAGTGTTTTTTTTTTTTTTTTTACTGCAAACCCTCCCCAAATGGAGGCGTGCTACCTTCGTAGCAGACCTCTAATTAGTGGGCTTGGTGTCTGCGACGGGCAACTCTCCGGCGTCTGCGAACAACACGAGTCCTGCGGACTCTACGTCGTCTGCGGGCGGGGAGAGAGGCCTGTCTGCGCATGCGAGTTTGTCTACGAGCAGGTGGCATGCTTTTAATTGTTAACCCAACTTGGGCAAAGAGGTCCTATTTATGGACTTCGAAGGCAATATTTTGATGACATCATCTTGCAGTCATAAATGCTCATGCCAGACAGCTGGCTTTGTTGTGTGAATGTGTTTCTTATTTTTGTAGTGTTTTTTTTTTTTTTTACTGCAAACCCTGCCCAAATGGAGGCGTGCTACCTTCGTAGCAGACCTCTAATTAGTGGGCTTGGTGTCTGCGACGGGCAACTCTCCGGCGTCTGCGAACAACACGAGTCCTGCGGACTCTACGTCGTCTGCGGGCGGGGAGAGAGGCCTGTCTGCGCATGCGAGTTTGTCTACGAGCAGGTGGCATGCTTTTAATTGTTAACCCAACTTGGGCAAAGAGGTCCTATTTATGGACTTCGAAGGCAATATTTTGATGACATCATCTTGCAGTCATAAATGCTCATGCCAGACAGCTGGCTTGTTGTGTGAATGTGTTGTTATTTTTGTAGTGTTTTTTTTTTTTTTTTTTTACTGCAAACCCTGCCCAAATGGAGGCGTGCTACCTTCGTAGCAGACCTCTAATTAGTGGGCTTGGTGTCTGCGACGGGCAACTCTCCGGCGTCTGCGAACAACACGAGTCCTGCGGACTCTACGTCGTCTGCGGGCGGGGAGAGAGGCCTGTCTGCGCATGCGAGTTTGTCTACGAGCAGGTGGCATGCTTTTAATTGTTAACCCAACTTGGGCAAAGAGGTCCTATTTATGGACTTCGAAGGCAATATTTTGATGACATCATCTTGAAGTCATAAATGCTCATGCCAGACAGCTGGCTTTGTTGTGTGAATGTGTTTCTTATTTTTGTAGTGTTTTTTTTTTTTTTTTACTGCAAACCCTCCCCAAATGGAGGCGTGCTACCTTCGTAGCAGACCTCTAATTAGTGGGCTTGGTGTCTGCGACGGGCAACTCTCCGGCGTCTGCGAACAACACGAGTCCTGCGGACTCTACGGTGTCTGCGGGCGGGGAGAGAGGCCTGTCTGCGCATGCGAGTTTGTCTACGAGCAGGTGGCATGCTTTTAATTGTTAACCCAACTTGGGCAAAGAGGTCCTATTTATGGACTTCGAAGGCAATATTTGATGACATCATCTTGAAGTCATAAATGCTCATGCCAGACAGCTGGCTTTGTTGTGTGAATGTGTTTCTTATTTTTGTAGTGTTTTTTTTTTTTTTTTTTTACTGCAAACCCTCCCCAAATGGAGGCGTGCTACCTTCGTAGCAGACCTCTAATTAGTGGGCTTGGTGTCTGCGACGGAAAAACTCTCCGGCGTCTGCGAACAACACGAGTCCTGCGGACTCTACGTCGTCTGCGGGCGGGGAGAGAGGCCTGTCTGCGCATGCGAGTTTGTCTACGAGCAGGTGGCATGCTTTTAATTGTTAACCCAACTTGGGCAAAGAGGTCCTATTCATGGACTTCGAAGGCAATATTTTGATGACATCATCTTGCAGTCATAAATGCTCATGCCAGACAGCTGGCTTTGTTGTGTGAATGTGTTTCTTATTTTGTAGTGTTTTTTTTTTTTTTTTTTTTACTGCAAACACTCCCCAAATGGAGGCGTGCTACCTTCGTAGCAGACCTCTAATTAGTGGGCTTGGTGTCTGCGACGGGCAACTCTCCGGCGTCTGCGAACAACACGAGTCCTGCGGACTCTACGTCGTCGCGGGCGGGGAGAGAGGCCTGTCTGCGCATGCGAGTTTGTCTACGAGCAGGTGGCATGCTTTTAATTGTTAACCCAACTTGGGCAAAGAGGTCCTATTTATGGACTTCGAAGGCAATATTTTTGATGACATCATCTTGCAGTCATAAATGCTCATGCCAGACAGCTGGCTTTGTTGTGTGAATGTGTTGTTTGTTTTGTAGTGTTTTTTTTTGGTTTTTTTTTACTGCAAACCCTGCCCAAATGGAGGCGTGTCTACCTTCGTAGCAGACCTCTAATTAGTGGGCTGGTGTCTGCGACGGGCAACTCTCCGGCGTCTGCGAACAACACGAGTCCTGCGGGACTCTACGTCGTCTGCGGGCGCGGGAGAGAGGCCTGTCTGCGCATGCGAGTTTGGCTACGAGCAGGTGGCATGCTTTTATTTGTTAACCCACTTGGGCAAAGAGGTCCCTATTTATGGACTTCGAAGGCATATTTTGATGACATCATCTTGCAGTCATAAATGCTCATGCCAGACGCTGGCTTTGTTGTGTGAATGTGTTTCTTATTTTTGTAGTGTTTTTTTTTTTTTTTACTGCAAACCCTGCCCAAATGGAGGCGTGCTACCTTCGTAGCAGACCTCTAATTAGTGGGCTTGGTGTCTGCGACGGGCAACTCTCCGGCGTCTGCGAACAACACGAGTCCTGCGGACTCTACGTCGTCTGCGGGCGGGGAGAGAGGCCTGTCTGCGCATGCGAGTTTGTCTACGAGCAGGTGGCATGCTTTTAATTGTTAACCCAACTTGGGCAAAGAGGTCCTATTTATGGACTTCGAGGCAATATTTTGATGACTCATCTTGCAGTCATTAAATGCTCATGCCAGACAGCTGGCTTTGTTGTGTGAATGTGTTTCTTATTTTTGTAGTGTTTTTTTTTTTTAAACTGCAAACCCTGCCAAATGGAGGGCGTGCTACCTTCGTAGCAGGGACCTCTATTAGTGGGCTTTGGTGTCTGCGACGGGCAACTCTCCGAGCGTCTGCAACAACACGAGTCTGCGACTCTACTCGTCTGCGGGCGGGAAGAGCCTGTCTGCGCGGCGAGTTTGTCTACGAGCAGGTGGCATGCTTTTAATTGTTAACCCAACTTGGGCAAAGAGGTCCTATTATGGACTTCGAAGGCAATATTTTGATGACATCATCTAGAAGTCATAATGCCGTGCCAGACACAATTAAAAGCATGCCACCTGCTCGTAGACAAACTCGCATGCGCAGACAGGCCTCTCTCCCCGCCCGCAGACGACGTAGAGTCCGCAGGACTCGTGTTGTTCGCAGACGCCGGAGAGTTGCCCGTCGCAGACACCAAGCCCACTAATTAGAGGTCTGCTACGAAGGTAGCACGCCTCCATTTGGGGAGGGTTTGCAGTAAAAAAAAAAAAAAAAAACACTACAAAAATAAGAAACGCATTTACACATTAAAGCCAGCTGTCTGGCATGAGCATTTATGACTTCAAGATGATATGTTTGGTTTCCCTTTTTTGCCATTTTTAAATTAGCAGTGTGTGTTGGCAAGAGTCTGGCGATACGATTTGTGTCCTTTTACATGTCCCACTATACGATACGTATCTTGATATTGTGTCAGATTCTGCCCGCACATGTCCTAACATGTCTTCACTTTCACTCAGTCTTTCATTTGAAATTATGACACATCAGGATGTGATGTCATCAAAATATTGCCTTCGAAGTCCATAAATAGGACCTCTTTGCTCAAGTTGGGTTAACAATTAAAAGCATGCCACCTGCTCGTAGACAAACTCGCATGCGCAGACAGGCCTCTCTCCCCGCCCGCAACGACATAGAGTCCCGCAGACTCATGTTGTTCGCAGACGTCGGAGAGTTGCCCGTCTCAGACACCACCCACTAATTATAGGTCTGCTACGAAGGTAGCACGCCTCCATTTGGGGAGGGTTTGCAGTAAAAAAAAAAAAAAAACAAAAAAAAAAACACATTAAGCAGCGTCCATGAATTTATAAAGATGAACAATGCCATTTTAATTAGCAGTGGGTGGCACAGTCTGGCATACATTCGGTCCTTTTACAGCGATAGTATCTTGAATGTTGTTCTGCCGCATGTCTAAATGTCATCACATTCACTCAGTCTTTCTTGATTACACATCAGAGTGATGTCATCAAAATATTGCCTTCGAATTGTCCATAATAAGGCCCTCTTTGCCCAAGTTGGGTTAACAATTAAAGCATGCCACCTGCTCGTAGACAAACTCGCATGCGCAGACAGGCCTCTCTCCCCTGCCCGCAGACGACGTAGAGTCCGCAGGACTCGTGTTGTTCGCAGACGCCGGAGAGTTGCCCGTCGCAGACACCAAGCCCACTAATTAGAGGTCTGCTACGAAGGTAGCACGCCTCCATTTGGGGAGGGTTTGCAGTAAAAAAAAAAAAAAAACACTACAAAAATAAGAAACGCATTTACACATTAAAGCCAGCTGTCTGGCATGAGCATTTATGACTTCAAGATGATATGTTTGGTTTCCCTTTATGCCATTTTTAAATTAGCAGTGTGTGTTGGCAAGAGTCTGGCGATACGATTCGTGTCCTTTTACATGTCCCACTATACGATACGTATCTTGATATTGTGTCAGATTCTGCCCGCACATGTCCTAACATGTCTTCACTTTCACTCAGTCTTTCATTTGAAATTATGACACATCAGGATGTGATGTCATCAAAATATTGCCTTCGAAGTCCATAAATAGGACCTCTTTGCTCAAGTTGGGTTAACAATTAAAAGCATGCCACCTGCTCGTAGACAAACTCGCATGCGCAGACAGGCCTCTCTCCCCGCCCGCAGACGACGTAGAGTCCGCAGGACTCGTGTTGTTCGCAGACGCCGGAGAGTTGCCCGTCGCAGACACCAAGCCCACTAATTAGAGGTCTGCTACGAAGGTAGCACGCCTCCATTTGGGGAGGGTTTGCAGTAAAAAAAAAAAAAAAAAAAAAAACACTACAAAAAGAAACAACACATTCACACAACAAAGCCAGCTGTCTGGCATGAGCATTTATGACTTCAAGATGATGTCATCAAAATATTGCCTTCGAAGTCCATAAATAGGACCTCCTTGCCCAAGTTGGGTTAACAATTAAAAGCATGCCACCTGCTCGTAGACAAACTCGCATGCGCAGACAGGCCTCTCTCCCCGCCCGCAGACGACGTAGAGTCCGCAGGACTCATGTTGTTCGCAGACGCCGGAGAGTTGCCCGTCGCAGACACCAAGCCCACTAATTAGAGGTCTGCTACGAAGGTAGCACGCCTCCATTTGGGGAGGGTTTGCAGTAAAAAAAAAAAAAAAACACTACAAAAATAAGAAACGCATTTACACATTAAAGCCAGCTGTCTGGCATGAGCATTTATGACTTCAAGATGAAATTTTTGGTTTCCCTTTATGCCATTTTTAAATTAGCAGTGTGTGTTGGCAAGAGTCTGGCGATACGATTCGTGTCCTTTTACATGTCCCACTATACGATACGTATCTTGATATTGTGTCAGATTCTGCCCGCACATGTCCTAACATGTCTTCACTTTCACTCAGTCTTTCATTTGAAATTATGACACATCAGGATGTGATGTCATCAAAATATTGCCTTCGAAGTCCATAAATAGGACCTCTTTGCTCAAGTTGGGTTAACAATTAAAAGCATGCCACCTGCTCGTAGACAAACTCGCATGCGCAGACAGGCCTCTCTCCCCGCCCGCAGACGACGTAGAGTCCGCAGGACTCGTGTTGTTCGCAGACGCCGGAGAGTTGCCCGTCGCAGACACCAAGCCCACTAATTAGAGGTCTGCTACGAAGGTAGCACGCCTCCATTTGGGGAGGGTTTGCAGTAAAAAAAAAAAAAAAAAAACACTACAAAAATAAGAAACACATTCACACAACAAAGCCAGCTGTCTGGCATGAGCATTTATGACTTCAAGATGATATGTTTGGTTTCCCTTTATGCCATTTTTAAATTAGCAGTGTGTGTTGGCAAGAGTCTGGCGATACGATTCGTGTCCTTTTACATGTCCCACTATACGATACGTATCTTGATATTGTGTCAGATTCTGCCCGCACATGTCCTAACATGTCTTCACTTTCACTCAGTCTTTCATTTGAAATTATGACACATCAGGATGTGATGTCATCAAAATATTGCCTTCGAAGTCCATAAATAGGACCTCTTTGCCCAAGTTGGGTTAACAATTAAAAGCATGCCACCTGCTCGTAGACAAACTCGCATGCGCAGACAGGCCTCTCTCCCCGCCCGCAGACGACGTAGAGTCCGCAGGACTCGTGTTGTTCGCAGACGCCGGAGAGTTGCCCGTCGCAGACACCAAGCCCACTAATTAGAGGTCTGCTACGAAGGTAGCACGCCTCCATTTGGGCAGGGTTTGCAGTAAAAAAAAAAAAAAAAAAAAAACACTACAAAACAAACAACACATTCACACAACAAAGCCAGCTGTCTGGCATGAGCATTTATGACTTCAAGATGATGTCATCAAAATATTGCCTTCGAAGTCCATAAATAGGACCTCTTTGCCCAAGTTGGGTTAACAATTAAAAGCATGCCACCTGCTCGTAGACAAACTCGCATGCGCAGACAGGCCTCTCTCCCCGCCCGCAGACGACGTAGAGTCCGCAGGACTCGTGTTGTTCGCAGACGCCGGAGAGTTGCCCGTCGCAGACACCAAGCCCACTAATTAGAGGTCTGCTACGAAGGTAGCACGCCTCCATTTGGGGAGGGTTTGCAGTAAAAAAAAAAAACTACAAAAAGAAACAACACATTCACACAACAAAGCCAGCTGTCTGGCATGAGCATTTATGACTTCAAGATGAAATTTTTGGTTTCCCTTTATGCCATTTTTAAATTAGCAGTGTGTGTTGGCAAGAGTCTGGCGATAGGATTCCTGTCCTTTTACATGTCCCACTATACGATACGTATCTTGATATTGTGTCAGATTCTGCCCGCACATGTCCTAACATGTCTTCACTTTCACTCAGTCTTTCATTTGAAATTATGACACATCAGGATGTGATGTCATCAAAATATTGCCTTCGAAGTCCATAAATAGGACCTCTTTGCTCAAGTTGGGTTAACAATTAAAAGCATGCCACCTGCTCGTAGACAAACTCGCATGCGCAGACAGGCCTCTCTCCCCGCCCGCAGACGACGTAGAGTCCGCAGGACTCGTGTTGTTCGCAGACGCCGGAGAGTTGCCCGTCGCAGACACCAAGCCCACTAATTAGAGGTCTGCTACGAAGGTAGCACGCCTCCATTTGGGGAGGGTTTGCAGTAAAAAAAAAAAAAAAAAAAAACACTACAAAAAGAAACAACACATTACACATACAAAGCCAGCTGTCTGGCATGAGCATTTATGACTTCAAGATGATATGTTTGGTTTCCCTTTATGCCATTTTTAAATTAGCAGTGTGTGTTGGCAAGAGTCTGGCGATACGATTCGTGTCCTTTTACATGTCCCACTATACGATACGTATCTTGATATTGTGTCAGATTCTGCCCGCACATGTCCTAACATGTCTTCACTTTCACTCAGTCTTTCATTTGAAATTATGACACATCAGGATGTGATGTCATCAAAATATTGCCTTCGAAGTCCATAAATAGGACCTCTTTGCTCAAGTTGGGTTAACAATTAAAAGCATGCCACCTGCTCGTAGACAAACTCGCATGCGCAGACAGGCCTCTCTCCCCGCCCGCAGACGACGTAGAGTCCGCAGGACTCGTGTTGTTCGCAGACGCCGGAGAGTTGCCCGTCGCAGACACCAAGCCCACTAATTAGAGGTCTGCTACGAAGGTAGCACGCCTCCATTTGGGGAGGGTTTGCAGTAAAAAAAAAAAAAAAAAAACACTACAAAAAGAAACAACACATTCACACAACAAAGCCAGCTGTCTGGCATGAGCATTTATGACTTCAAGATGATATGTTTGGTTTCCCTTTTATGCCATTTTTAAATTAGCAGTGTGTGTTGGCAAGAGTCTGGCGATACGATTTGTGTCCTTTTACATGTCCCACTATACGATACGTATCTTGATATTGTGTCAGATTCTGCCCGCACATGTCCTAACATGTCTTCACTTTCACTCAGTCTTTCATTTGAAATTATGACACATCAGGATGTGATGTCATCAAAATATTGCCTTCGAAGTCCATAAATAGGACCTCTTTGCTCAAGTTGGGTTAACAATTAAAAGCATGCCACCTGCTCGTAGACAAACTCGCATGCGCAGACAGGCCTCTCTCCCCGCCCGCAGACGACGTAGAGTCCGCAGGACTCGTGTTGTTCGCAGACGCCGGAGAGTTGCCCGTCGCAGACACCAAGCCCACTAATTAGAGGTCTGCTACGAAGGTAGCACGCCTCCATTTGGGGAGGGTTTGCAGTAAAAAAAAAAAAAAAAAAAAAAACACTACAAAAAGAAACAACACATTCACACAACAAAGCCAGCTGTCTGGCATGAGCATTTATGACTTCAAGATGATGTCATCAAAATATTGCCTTCGAAGTCCATAAATAGGACCTCCTTGCCCAAGTTGGGTTAACAATTAAAAGCATGCCACCTGCTCGTAGACAAACTCGCATGCGCAGACAGGCCTCTCTCCCCGCCCGCAGACGACGTAGAGTCCGCAGGACTCATGTTGTTCGCAGACGCCGGAGAGTTGCCCGTCGCAGACACCAAGCCCACTAATTAGAGGTCTGCTACGAAGGTAGCACGCCTCCATTTGGGGAGGGTTTGCAGTAAAAAAAAAAAAAAAAACTACAAAAATAAGAAACGCATTTACACATTAAAGCCAGCTGTCTGGCATGAGCATTTATGACTTCAAGATGAAATTTTTGGTTTCCCTTTATGCCATTTTTAAATTAGCAGTGTGTGATGGCAAGAGTCTGGCGATAGGATTCGTGTCCTTTTACATGTCCCACTATACGATACGTATCTTGATATTGTGTCAGATTCTGCCCGCACATGTCCTAACATGTCTTCACTTTCACTCAGTCTTTCATTTGAAATTATGACACATCAGGATGTGATGTCATCAAAATATTGCCTTCGAAGTCCATAAATAGGACCTCTTTGCTCAAGTTGGGTTAACAATTAAAAGCATGCCACCTGCTCGTAGACAAACTCGCATGCGCAGACAGGCCTCTCTCCCCGCCCGCAGACGACGTAGAGTCCGCAGGACTCGTGTTGTTCGCAGACGCCGGAGAGTTGCCCGTCGCAGACACCAAGCCCACTAATTAGAGGTCTGCTACGAAGGTAGCACGCCTCCATTTGGGGAGGGTTTGCAGTAAAAAAAAAAAAAAAAAAAAACACTACAAAAAGAAACAACACATTCACACAACAAAGCCAGCTGTCTGGCATGAGCATTTATGACTTCAAGATGATATGTTTGGTTTCCCTTTATGCCATTTTTAAATTAGCAGTGTGTGTTGGCAAGAGTCTGGCGATACGATTTGTGTCCTTTTACATGTCCCACTATACGATACGTATCTTGATATTGTGTCAGATTCTGCCCGCACATGTCCTAACATGTCTTCACTTTCACTCAGTCTTTCATTTGAAATTATGACACATCAGGATGTGATGTCATCAAAATATTGCCTTCGAAGTCCATAAATAGGACCTCTTTGCTCAAGTTGGGTTAACAATTAAAAGCATGCCACCTGCTCGTAGACAAACTCGCATGCGCAGACAGGCCTCTCTCCCCGCCCGCAGACGACGTAGAGTCCGCAGGACTCGTGTTGTTCGCAGACGCCGGAGAGTTGCCCGTCGCAGACACCAAGCCCACTAATTAGAGGTCTGCTACGAAGGTAGCACGCCTCCATTTGGGGAGGGTTTGCAGTAAAAAAAAAAAAAAAAAAAAACACTACAAAAAGAAACAACACATTCACACAACAAAGCCAGCTGTCTGGCATGAGCATTTATGACTTCAAGATGATGTCATCAAAATATTGCCTTCGAAGTCCATAAATAGGACCTCCTTGCCCAAGTTGGGTTAACAATTAAAAGCATGCCACCTGCTCGTAGACAAACTCGCATGCGCAGACAGGCCTCTCTCCCCGCCCGCAGACGACGTAGAGTCCGCAGGACTCGTGTTGTTCGCAGACGCCGGAGAGTTGCCCGTCGCAGACACCAAGCCCACTAATTAGAGGTCTGCTACGAAGGTAGCACGCCTCCATTTGGGGAGGGTTTGCAGTAAAAAAAAAAAAAACACTACAAAAATAAGAAACGCATTTACACATTAAAGCCAGCTGTCTGGCATGAGCATTTATGACTTCAAGATGAAATTTTTGGTTTCCCTTTATGCCATTTTTAAATTAGCAGTGTGTGTTGGCAAGAGTCTGGCGATACGGATTCGTGTCCTTTTACATGTCCCACTATACGATACGTATCTTGATATTGTGTCAGATTCTGCCCGCACATGTCCTAACATGTCTTCACTTTCACTCAGTCTTTCATTTGAAATTATGACACATCAGGATGTGATGTCATCAAAATATTGCCTTCGAAGTCCATAAATAGGACCTCTTTGCTCAAGTTGGGTTAACAATTAAAAGCATGCCACCTGCTCGTAGACAAACTCGCATGCGCAGACAGGCCTCTCTCCCCGCCCGCAGACGACGTAGAGTCCGCAGGACTCGTGTTGTTCGCAGACGCCGGAGAGTTGCCCGTCGCAGACACCAAGCCCACTAATTAGAGGTCTGCTACGAAGGTAGCACGCCTCCATTTGGGGAGGGTTTGCAGTAAAAAAAAAAAAAAAAACACTACAAAAATAAGAAACGCATTTACACATTAAAGCCAGCTGTCTGGCATGAGCATTTATGACTTCAAGATGAAATTTTTGGTTTCCCTTTATGCCATTTTTAAATTAGCAGTGTGTGTTGGCAAGAGTCTGGCGATACGATTCGTGTCCTTTTACATGTCCCACTATACGATACGTATCTTGATATTGTGTCAGATTCTGCCCGCACATGTCCTAACATGTCTTCACTTTCACTCAGTCTTTCATTTGAAATTATGACACATCAGGATGTGATGTCATCAAAATATTGCCTTCGAAGTCCATAAATAGGACCTCTTTGCTCAAGTTGGGTTAACAATTAAAAGCATGCCACCTGCTCGTAGACAAACTCGCATGCGCAGACAGGCCTCTCTCCCCGCCCGCAGACGACGTAGAGTCCGCAGGACTCGTGTTGTTCGCAGACGCCGGAGAGTTGCCCGTCGCAGACACCAAGCCCACTAATTAGAGGTCTGCTACGAAGGTAGCACGCCTCCATTTGGGGAGGGTTTGCAGTAAAAAAAAAAAAAAAAAAAAACACTACAAAAAGAAACAACACATTCACACAACAAAGCCAGCTGTCTGGCATGAGCATTTATGACTTCAAGATGATGTCATCAAAATATTGCCTTCGAAGTCCATAAATAGGACCTCCTTGCCCAAGTTGGGTTAACAATTAAAAGCATGCCACCTGCTCGTAGACAAACTCGCATGCGCAGACAGGCCTCTCTCCCCGCCCGCAGACGACGTAGAGTCCGCAGGACTCATGTTGTTCGCAGACGCCGGAGAGTTGCCCGTCGCAGACACCAAGCCCACTAATTAGAGGTCTGCTACGAAGGTAGCACGCCTCCATTTGGGGAGGGTTTGCAGTAAAAAAAAAAAAAAACACTACAAAAATAAGAAACGCATTTACACATTAAAGCCAGCTGTCTGGCATGAGCATTTATGACTTCAAGATGAAATTTTTGGTTTCCCTTTATGCCATTTTTAAATTAGCAGTGTGTGTTGGCAAGAGTCTGGCGATAGGATTCGTGTCCTTTTACATGTCCCACTATACGATACGTATCTTGATATTGTGTCAGATTCTGCCCGCACATGTCCTAACATGTCTTCACTTTCACTCAGTCTTTCATTTGAAATTATGACACATCAGGATGTGATGTCATCAAAATATTGCCTTCGAAGTCCATAAATAGGACCTCTTTGCTCAAGTTGGGTTAACAATTAAAAGCATGCCACCTGCTCGTAGACAAACTCGCATGCGCAGACAGGCCTCTCTCCCCGCCCGCAGACGACGTAGAGTCCGCAGGACTCGTGTTGTTCGCAGACGCCGGAGAGTTGCCCGTCGCAGACACCAAGCCCACTAATTAGAGGTCTGCTACGAAGGTAGCACGCCTCCATTTGGGGAGGGTTTGCAGTAAAAAAAAAAAAAAAAAACACTACAAAATAAGAAACACATTCACACAACAAAGCCAGCTGTCTGGCATGAGCATTTATGACTTCAAGATGAAATTTTTGGTTTCCCTTTATGCCATTTTTAAATTAGCAGTGTGTGTTGGCAAGAGTCTGGCGATACGATTCGTGTCCTTTTACATGTCCCACTATACGATACGTATCTTGATATTGTGTCAGATTCTGCCCGCACATGTCCTAACATGTCTTCACTTTCACTCAGTCTTTCATTTGAAATTATGACACATCAGGATGTGATGTCATCAAAATATTGCCTTCGAAGTCCATAAATAGGACCTCTTTGCTCAAGTTGGGTTAACAATTAAAAGCATGCCACCTGCTCGTAGACAAACTCGCATGCGCAGACAGGCCTCTCTCCCCGCCCGCAGACGACGTAGAGTCCGCAGGACTCGTGTTGTTCGCAGACGCCGGAGAGTTGCCCGTCGCAGACACCAAGCCCACTAATTAGAGGTCTGCTACGAAGGTAGCACGCCTCCATTTGGGGAGGGTTTGCAGTAAAAAAAAAAAAAAAAAAAACACTACAAAAAGAAACAACACATTCACACAACAAAGCCAGCTGTCTGGCATGAGCATTTATGACTTCAAGATGATATGTTTGGTTTCCCTTTTTTGCCATTTTTAAATTAGCAGTGTGTGTTGGCAAGAGTCTGGCGATACGATTTGTGTCCTTTTACATGTCCCACTATACGATACGTATCTTGATATTGTGTCAGATTCTGCCCGCACATGTCCTAACATGTCTTCACTTTCACTCAGTCTTTCATTTGAAATTATGACACATCAGGATGTGATGTCATCAAAATATTGCCTTCGAAGTCCATAAATAGGACCTCTTTGCTCAAGTTGGGTTAACAATTAAAAGCATGCCACCTGCTCGTAGACAAACTCGCATGCGCAGACAGGCCTCTCTCCCCGCCCGCAGACGACGTAGAGTCCGCAGGACTCGTGTTGTTCGCAGACGCCGGAGAGTTGCCCGTCGCAGACACCAAGCCCACTAATTAGAGGTCTGCTACGAAGGTAGCACGCCTCCATTTGGGGAGGGTTTGCAGTAAAAAAAAAAAAAAAAACACTACAAAAATAAGAAACACATTCACACAACAAAGCCAGCTGTCTGGCATGAGCATTTATGACTTCAAGATGATATGTTTGGTTTCCCTTTATGCCATTTTTAAATTAGCAGTGTGTGTTGGCAAGAGTCTGGCGATACGATTCGTGTCCTTTTACATGTCCCACTATACGATACGTATCTTGATATTGTGTCAGATTCTGCCCGCACATGTCCTAACATGTCTTCACTTTCACTCAGTCTTTCATTTGAAATTATGACACATCAGGATGTGATGTCATCAAAATATTGCCTTCGAAGTCCATAAATAGGACCTCTTTGCTCAAGTTGGGTTAACAATTAAAAGCATGCCACCTGCTCGTAGACAAACTCGCATGCGCAGACAGGCCTCTCTCCCCGCCCGCAGACGACGTAGAGTCCGCAGGACTCGTGTTGTTCGCAGACGCCGGAGAGTTGCCCGTCGCAGACACCAAGCCCACTAATTAGAGGTCTGCTACGAAGGTAGCACGCCTCCATTTGGGGAGGGTTTGCAGTAAAAAAAAAAAAAAAAAAAAAACACTACAAAAAGAAACAACACATTCACACAACAAAGCCAGCTGTCTGGCATGAGCATTTATGACTTCAAGATGATGTCATCAAAATATTGCCTTCATTGTCCATAAGTAGGACCTCTTTGCTCAAGTTGGGTTAAAAATTAAAACCATGCCACCTGCTCGTAGACAAACTCGCATGCGCAGACAGGCCTCTCTCCCCGCCCGCAGACGACATAGAGTCCGCAGGACTCGTGTTGTTCGCAGACGCCGGAGAGTTGCCCGTCGCAGACATCAAGCCCACTAATTAGAGGTCTGCTACGAAGGTAGCACGCCTCCATTTGGGGAGGGTTTGCAGTAAAAAAAAAAAAAAAAAAAAAACACTACAAAAAGAAACAACACATTCACACAACAAAGCCAGCTGTCTGGCATGAGCATTTATGACTTCAGGATGATGTCATCAAAATATTGCCTTCAAAGTCCATAAATAGGACCTCCTTGCCCAAGTTGGGTTAACAATTAAAAGCATGCCACCTGCTCGTAGACAAACTCGCATGCGCAGACAGGCCTCTCTCCCCGCCCGCAGACGACGTAGAGTCCGCAGGACTCGTGTTGTTCGCAGACGCCGGAGAGTTGCCCGTCGCAGACACCAAGCCCACTAATTAGAGGTCTGCTACGAAGGTAGCACGCCTCCATTTGGGGAGGGTTTGCAGTAAAAAAAAAAAAAAAACACTACAAAAATAAGAAACGCATTTACACATTAAAGCCAGCTGTCTGGCATGAGCATTTATGACTTCAAGATGAAATTTTTGGTTTCCCTTTATGCCATTTTTAAATTAGCAGTGTGTGTTGGCAAGAGTCTGGCGATACGATTCGTGTCCTTTTACATGTCCCACTATACGATACGTATCTTGATATTGTGTCAGATTCTGCCCGCACATGTCCTAACATGTCTTCACTTTCACTCAGTCTTTCATTTGAAATTATGACACATCAGGATGTGATGTCATCAAAATATTGCCTTCGAAGTCCATAAATAGGACCTCTTTGCTCAAGTTGGGTTAACAATTAAAAGCATGCCACCTGCTCGTAGACAAACTCGCATGCGCAGACAGGCCTCTCTCCCCGCCCGCAGACGACGTAGAGTCCGCAGGACTCGTGTTGTTCGCAGACGCCGGAGAGTTGCCCGTCGCAGACACCAAGCCCACTAATTAGAGGTCTGCTACGAAGGTAGCACGCCTCCATTTGGGGAGGGTTTGCAGTAAAAAAAAAAAAAAAAAAACACTACAAAAAGAAACAACACATTCACACAACAAAGCCAGCTGTCTGGCATGAGCATTTATGACTTCAAGATGATATGTTTGGTTTCCCTTTTATGCCATTTTTAAATTAGCAGTGTGTGTTGGCAAGAGTCTGGCGATACGATTTGTGTCCTTTTACAATGTCCCACTATACGATACGTATCTTGATATTGTGTCAGATTCTGCCCGCACATGTCCTAACATGTCTTCACTTTCACTCAGTCTTTCATTTGAAATTATGACACATCAGGATGTGATGTCATCAAAATATTGCCTTCGAAGTCCATAAATAGGACCTCTTTGCTCAAGTTGGGTTAACAATTAAAAGCATGCCACCTGCTCGTAGACAAACTCGCATGCGCAGACAGGCCTCTCTCCCCGCCCGCAGACGACGTAGAGTCCGCAGGACTCGTGTTGTTCGCAGACGCCGGAGAGTTGCCCGTCGCAGACACCAAGCCCACTAATTAGAGGTCTGCTACGAAGGTAGCACGCCTCCATTTGGGGAGGGTTTGCAGTAAAAAAAAAAAAAAAAAACACTACAAAAAGAAACAACACATTCACACAACAAAGCCAGCTGTCTGGCATGAGCATTTATGACTTCAAGATGATATGTTTGGTTTCCCTTTTATGCCATTTTTAAATTAGCAGTGTGTGTTGGCAAGAGTCTGGCGATACGATTCGTGTCCTTTTACATGTCCCACTATACGATACGTATCTTGATATTGTGTCAGATTCTGCCCGCACATGTCCTAACATGTCTTCACTTTCACTCAGTCTTTCATTTGAAATTATGACACATCAGGATGTGATGTCATCAAAATATTGCCTTCGAAGTCCATAAATAGGACCTCTTTGCTCAAGTTGGGTTAACAATTAAAAGCATGCCACCTGCTCGTAGACAAACTCGCATGCGCAGACAGGCCTCTCTCCCCGCCCGCAGACGACGTAGAGTCCGCAGGACTCGTGTTGTTCGCAGACGCCGGAGAGTTGCCCGTCGCAGACACCAAGCCCACTAATTAGAGGTCTGCTACGAAGGTAGCACGCCTCCATTTGGGGAGGGTTTGCAGTAAAAAAAAAAAAAAAAACACTACAAAAAGAAACAACACATTCACACAACAAAGCCAGCTGTCTGGCATGAGCATTTATGACTTCAAGATGATATGTTTGGTTTCCCTTTATGCCATTTTTAAATTAGCAGTGTGTGTTGGCAAGAGTCTGGCGATACGATTCGTGTCCTTTTACATGTCCCACTATACGATACGTATCTTGATATTGTGTCAGATTCTGCCCGCACATGTCCTAACATGTCTTCACTTTCACTCAGTCTTTCATTTGAAATTATGACACATCAGGATGTGATGTCATCAAAATATTGCCTTCGAAGTCCATAAATAGGACCTCTTTGCTCAAGTTGGGTTAACAATTAAAAGCATGCCACCTGCTCGTAGACAAACTCGCATGCGCAGACAGGCCTCTCTCCCCGCCCGCAGACGACGTAGAGTCCGCAGGACTCGTGTTGTTCGCAGACGCCGGAGAGTTGCCCGTCGCAGACACCAAGCCCACTAATTAGAGGTCTGCTACGAAGGTAGCACGCCTCCATTTGGGGAGGGTTTGCAGTAAAAAAAAAAAAAAAAAAAAACACTACAAAAAGAAACACATTCACACAACAAAGCCAGCTGTCTGGCATGAGCATTTATGACTTCAAGATGATATGTTTGGTTTCCCTTTATTGCCATTTTTAAATTAGCAGTGTGTGTTGGCAAGAGTCTGGCGATACGATTCGTGTCCTTTTACATGTCCCACTATACGATACGTATCTTGATATTGTGTCAGATTCTGCCCGCACATGTCCTAACATGTCTTCACTTTCACTCAGTCTTTCATTTGAAATTATGACACATCAGGATGTGATGTCATCAAAATATTGCCTTCATTGTCCATAAATAGGACCTCTTTGCTCAAGTTGGGTTAACAATTAAAAGCATGCCACCTGCTCGTAGACAAACTCGCATGCGCAGACAGGCCTCTCTCCCCGCCCGCAGACGACGTAGAGTCCGCAGGACTCGTGTTGTTCGCAGACGCCGGAGAGTTGCCCGTCGCAGACACCAAGCCCACTAATTAGAGGTCTGCTACGAAGGTAGCACGCCTCCATTTGGGGAGGGTTTGCAGTAAAAAAAAAAAAAAAAAAAAAAAACACTACAAAAAAAACAACACATTCACACAACAAAGCCAGCTGTCTGGCATGAGCATTTATGACTTCAAGATGATGTCATCAAAATATTGCCTTCGAAGTCCATAAATAGGACCTCTTTGCCCAAGTTGGGTTAACAATTAAAAGCATGCCACCTGCTCGTAGACAAACTCGCATGCGCAGACAGGCCTCTCTCCCCGCCCGCAGACGACGTAGAGTCCGCAGGACTCGTGTTGTTCGCAGACGCCGGAGAGTTGCCCGTCGCAGACACCAAGCCCACTAATTAGAGGTCTGCTACGAAGGTAGCACGCCTCCATTTGGGGAGGGTTTGCAGTAAAAAAAAAAAAAAACACTACAAAAATAAGAAACGCATTTACACATTAAAGCCAGCTGTCTGGCATGAGCATTTATGACTTCAAGATGATATGTTTGGTTTCCCTTTATGCCATTTTTAAATTAGCAGTGTGTGTTGGCAAGAGTCTGGCGATACGATTCGTGTCCTTTTACATGTCCCACTATACGATACGTATCTTGATATTGTGTCAGATTCTGCCCGCACATGTCCTAACATGTCTTAACTTTAACTCAGTCTTTCATTTGAAATTATGACACATCAGGATGTGATGTCATCAAAATATTGCCTTCATTGTCCATAAATAGGACCTCTTTGCTCAAGTTGGGTTAACAATTAAAAGCATGCCACCTGCTCGTAGACAAACTCGCATGCGCAGACAGGCCTCTCTCCCCGCCCGCAGACGACGTAGAGTCCGCAGGACTCGTGTTGTTCGCAGACGCCGGAGAGTTGCCCGTCGCAGACACCAAGCCCACTAATTAGAGGTCTGCTACGAAGGTAGCACGCCTCCATTTGGGCAGGGTTTGCAGTAAAAAAAAAAAAAAACACTACAAAAAGAAACAACACATTCACACAACAAAGCCAGCTGTCTGGCATGAGCATTTATGACTTCAAGATGATATGTTTGGTTTCCCTTTATTGCCATTTTTAAATTAGCAGTGTGTGTTGGCAAGAGTCTGGCGATACGATTCGTGTCTTTTATGTCCCACTATCGATCGTATCTGATATTGTGTCAGATTTGCCGCACATGTCATAACATGTTAACTTTACTCATCTTTCTTGAAATTATGACTCATCAGGATTGATCAAAATATTGCCTTCGAAGTCCATAAATAGGACCTCTTTGCCCAAGTTGGGTTAACAATTAAAAGCATGCACCTGCTCGTAGACAAACTGCATGCGCAGACAGCCTCTCTCCCGCCCGCGACGACGTAGAGTCCGCAGGACTCGTGTTTGTTCGCAGACGCCGGAGAGTTGCCCGTCGCAGACACCAAGCCAACTAATTAGAGGTCTGCTACGAAGTAGCACGCCCCATTTGGGGAGGGTTTGCAGTAAAAAAAAAAAAAAAAACACTACAAAAGAAACAACCACATTCACACAACAAAGCCAGCTGTCTGGCATGGGCATTTATGACTTCAAGAGATATGTTTTGGTTTCCTTTATCCATTTTAAATTAGCAGTGTGTTGTTGGCAAGAGTCTGGCGATAGGATTCGTGTCCTTTTACATGTCCCACTATACGATCGTATCTTGATATTGTGGGTTCAGATTCTGCCCGCCACAATGTAATAACATGTCTTAACTTTAACTCAGTCCTTCATTTGAAATTATGACTCATCATAGGGGTGTGCCAAATATCGATATGGTGATATATGCGATATTTGTCCGCGATCGATTAACGATACGTCTTCATCAAGTATCGACCTTTTATTTACGTTTCCACCCCCCGTAAAACGTTATATTAAACCATCCTTTGTTAGACGTTCCTTTAGAGGTCGATAGGGGGCGCTCGTTGCGAGATTTGCTGTTGCGGGCGGACGAAGAAGACACGCATTCAAACAAAGCACGGCGGATGCGGGAAAACAATGAAAGCGACGGCAGTAAGTTATAAAGACGCGCCGCCGCATTGAAGCTGCATTAACCGGAGATGTGTGAGAAAGCTGTGGCTGCTAGCTGGCCTGAAGCCGACACAGCCCGGCATGATCTTTTTCCATACGAAGCTACCGCCGTCTTCTAGAGAGACAGAGCAGCGGCAATAACAAACGGAAAACGGTCCCTGCAGCGCGGTGGAGAACGAGGGATTTGGGTTTTTATTTAATGCATTAGAGTTTTGACATTCTCTCTCAGAAATACTGAAAAAGGATCCCTGTACTGTATGGCCAGACCAGAGCTACAGCTGAGATAGAAATGGAAGAAAGAGGCATCCCTGCCCTGAGACCCCCCTTCTCCTCTAAGAAGCGGTAGATGAGCGGCGTCTTGATGCTAAAAGCCTGTGGTTCTCCAGAAAAACATGAACATAAACATACATCACATGCAGCTTTACCCAAACGTGTTGTTCACAAAGACGTTAACTTTTAGATGCACTTCAAGTTTTTTATGTATTTATCCCTGGTTATTTATTTTGAAAGCAGTTTATGTCTTAAATAACTTAAAGGAAAGTTCCTTGATACTTGATTTTTATTTTTCTGGGAGAATTATATTTTTGTTTACACCACATTTGCACTAAATGGTGTCATTTATTTTTTAACAAAGACACTATAATTTTTTCACAGAATTAATATCTGATTCTCAGCTATTTTCTTAAATTAAGCGATGGCTATGGTTTTGTTTTTCAAAAGTTAATACCAATATGTCTGGCAGCCTACTTGACTCATTCATTTTTTATCCTTTTACAGCAATTTTGTACTAAATAATGGCACATGCTGTTCATGTTCACTATTGTTTAAACTGAATTTTACAGATATTTCCAATGAAAATTGTCATTGTTTGTCAAAGACAGAGTATTACTGATTTCAGCAATGCTACACAAGTCTGTTATTCATTACACCAAATAGGACACAAGATGTTTATTATCATGGTGTTTAAAAAATAAAAAAATAAATGGGGAAAATATTTTCCAAAAAGCTGTTTTTAAAGTTCTTCTTTCTTAAAGTTTGATATATCGTGAGTTGTTAGAGACAAGATATATCGATTATCGCATTATCGCATATCGTGATAGTATCGTTATCGTGAGCAGTGTATCGCGTTATCGTATCAGTATCGTGAGGTACCCAGTGATTCCCAGCCCTACTCATCAGGATGTGATGTCATCAAAATATTGCCTTCGAAGTCCATAAATAGGACCTCTTTGCCCAAGTTGGGTTAACAATTAAGAGCATGCCACCTGCTCGTAGACAAACTCGCATGCGCAGACAGGCCTCTCTCCCCGCCCGCAGACGACGTAGAGTCCGCAGGACTCGTGTTGTTCGCAGACGCCGGAGAGTTTGCCCGTCGCAGACACCAAGCCCACTAATTAGAGGTCTGCCACGAAGGTAGCACGCCTCCATTTGGGCAGGGTTTTGCAGTAATAAAAAAAAAACACTACAAAATAAGAAACACATTCACACAACAAAGCCAGCTGTCTGGCATGAGCATTTATGACTTCAAGATGATGTCATCAAATATTGCCTTCGAAGTCCATAAATAGGACCTCTTTGCCCAAGTTGGGTTAAAAATTAAAAGCATGCCACCTGCTCGTAGACAAACTCGCATGCGCAGACAGCCCTCTCTCCCCGCCCGCAGACGACGTAGAGTCCGCAGGACTCGTGTTGTTCGCAGACGCCGGAGAGTTGCCCGTCGCAGACACCAAGTCCACTAATTAGAGGTCTGCTACGAAGGTAGCACGCCTCCATTTGGGCAGGGTTTGCAGTTAAAAAAAAAAAAAAAAACACTACAAAAATAAGAAACACATTCACACAACAAAGCCAGCTGTCTGGCATGAGCATTTATGACTTCAAGATGATATTTTTGTTTCCCTTTATGCCATTTTTAAATTAGCAGTGTGTGTTGGCAAGAGTCTGGCGATACGATTCGTGTCCTTTTACATGTCCCACTATACGATATGTATCTTGATATTGTGTCAGATTCTGCCCGCACATGTCATAACATGTCTTAACTTTAACTCAGTCTTTCATTTGAAATTATGACTCATCAGGATGTGATGTCATCAAAATATTGCCTTCGAAGTCCATAAATAGGACCTCTTTGCCCAAGTTGGGTTAACAATTAAGAGCATGCCACATGCTCGTAGACAAACTCGCATGCGCAGACAGGCCTCTCTCCCCGCCCGCAGACGACGTAGAGTCCGCAGGACTCGTGTTGTTCGCAGACGCCGGAGAGTTGCCCGTCGCAGACACCAAGCCCACTAATTAGAGGTCTGCTACGAAGGTAGCACGCCTCCATTTGGGCAGGGTTTGCAGTAAAAAAAAAAAAAAAAAAAAAACACTACAAAAATAAGAAACACATTCACACAACAAAGCCAGCTGTCTGGCATGAGCATTTATGACTTCAAGATGATATTTTTTGTTTCCCTTTATGCCATTTTTAAATTAGCAGTGTGTGTTGGCAAGAGTCTGGCGATTGGATTCGTGTCCTTTTACATGTCCCACTATACGATACGTATCTTGATATTGTGTCAGATTCTGCCCGCACATGTCCTAACATGTCTTAACTTTCACTCGGTCTTTCATTTGAAATTATGACACATCAGGATGTGATGTCATCAAAATATTGCCTTCGAAGCCCATAAATAGGACCTCTTTGCTCAAGTTGGGTTAACAATTAAGAGCATGCCACCTGCTCGTAGACAGACTCGCATGCGCAGACAGGCCTCTCTCCCTGCCCGCAGACGACGTCAAGTCAGCAGGACTCGTGTTGTTCGCAGACGCCAGAGAGTTGCCCGGCGCAGACACCAAGCCCACTAATTAGAGGTCTGCTACGAAGGAAGCACGCCTCCATTTGGGGAGGGTTTGCAGTTAAAAAAAAAAAAAACACTACAAAAATAAGAAAGAATTCACACAACAAAGCCAGCTGTCTGGCATGAGCATTTATGACTTCAAGATGATGTCATCAAAATATTGCCTTCGAAGTCTATAAATAGGACCTCTTTGCCCAAGTTGGGTTAACAATTAAAAGCATGCCACCTGCTCGTAGACAAACTCGCATGTGCAGACAGGCCTCTCTCCCCGCCCACAGACGACGTAGAGTCCGCAGGACTCGTGTTGTTCGCAGACGCCGGAGAGTTGCCCGGCGCAGACACCAAGCCCACTAATTAGAGGTCTGCTACGAAGGAAGCACGCCTCCATTTGGGGAGGGTTTGCAGTTAAAAAAAAAAAAAAACACTACAAAAATAAGAAACGCATTCACACAACAAAGCCAGCTGTCTGGCATGAGCATTTATGACTTCAAGATGATGTCATCAAAATATTGCCTTCGAAGTCCATAAATAGGACCTCTTTGCCCAAGTTGGGTTAACAATTAAAAGCATGCCACCTGCTCGTAGACAAACTCGCATGCGCAGACAAGCCTCTCTCCCCGCCCGCAGACGACGTAGAGTCCGCAGGACTCGTGTTGTTCGCAGACGCCGGAGAGTTGCCCGTCGCAGACACCAACCCCACTAATTAGAGGTCTGCTACGAAGGTAGCACGCCTCCATTTGGGGAGGGTTTGCAGTAAAAAAAAAAAAAAAAAAAAAACACTACAAAAAGAAACAACACATTCACACAACAAAGCCAGCTGTCTGGCATGAGCATTTATGACTTAAAGATGATATGTTTGGTTTCCCTTTATGCCATTTTTAAATTAGCAGTGTGTGTTGGCAAGAGTCTGGCGATAGGATTCGTGTCCTTTTACATGTCCCACTATACGATACGTATCTTGATATTGTGTCAGATTCTGCCCGCACATGTCATAACATGTCTTAACTTTAACTCAGTCTTTCATTTGAAATTATGACTCATCAGTAGGGGTGTGCCAAAATATCGATATGGTGATATATCGCGATATTTAGTCCCGCGATCGATTATCGATACGTCTTCATCAAGTATCGACCTTTTATTTACGTTTAAAACCCCCGTAAAACGTTATATTAACCATCCTTTGGTAAGACAGTTCCTTGGAGGGTCGATAGGGGGCGCTCGTTGCGAGATTGGCTGTTGCGGGCGGACGAAGAAGAACACTCATTCAAACAAAGACGGCGGAGCGGGAAAACAATGAGAAGCGACGGCAGTAAGTTAAAAGACGCGCCGGCAGCATTGAAGCTGCATTACCCGGAGATGTGTGAGAAAGCTGTGGCTGCTGCTGGCCTGAAGCCGACACAGCCCGGCATGGATACTTTTTTCCATACGAAGCTACCGCCGTCTTCTGAGAGAGACAGAGCAGCGGCAATAACAAACGGAAAACGGTCCCTGCAGCGCGGTGGAGAACGAGGGATTTGGGTTTTTATTTAATGCATTAGAGTTTTGACATTCTCTCTCAGAAATACTGAAAAAGGATCCCTGTACTGTATGGCCAGACCAGAGCTACAGCTGAGATAGAAATGGAAGAAAGAGGCATCCCTGCCCTGAGACCCCCCTTCTCCTCTAAGAAGCGGTAGATGAGCGGCGTCTTGATGCTAAAAGCCTGTGGTTCTCCAGAAAAACATGAACATAAACATACATCACATGCAGCTTTACCCAAACGTGTTGTTCACAAAGACGTTAACTTTTAGATGCACTTCAAGTTTTTTATGTATTTTATCCCTGGTTATTTATTTTGAAAGCAGTTTATGTCTTAAATAACTTAAAGGAAAGTTCCTTGATACTTGATTTTTATTTTTCTGGGAGAATTATATTTTTGTTTACACCACATTTGCACTAAATGGTGTCATTTATTTTTAACAAAGACACTATAATTTTTTCACAGAATTAATATCTGATTCTCAGCTATTTTCTTAAATTAAGCGATGGCTATGGTTTGTTTTTCAAAAGTTAATACCAATATGTCTGGCAGCTACTTGACTCATTCATTTTTATATCCTTTTTACAGCAATTTTGTACTAAATAATGGCACTGCTGTTCATGTTCACTATTGTTTAAACTGAATTTTACAGATATTTCCAAATGAAAATTGTCATTGTTTGTCAAAGACAGAGTATTACTGATTTCAGCAATGCTACACAAGTCTGTTATTCATTACACCAAATAGGACACAAGATGTTTATTATCATGGTGTTTAAAAAATAAAAAATAAATGGGGAAATATTTTCCAAAAAGCTGTTTTTAAAGTTCTTCTTTCTTAAAGTTTGATATATCGTGAGTTGTTAGAGACAAGATATATCGATTATCGCATTATCGCCATATCGTGATAGTATCGTTATCGTGAGCAGTGTATCGCGTATCGTATCGTATCGTGAGGTACCCAGTGATTCCCAGCCCTACTCATCAGGATGTGATGTCATCAAAATATTGCCTTCGAAGTCCATAAATAGGACCTCTTTGCCCAAGTTGGGTTAACAATTAAAAGCATGCCACCTGCTCGTAGACAAACTCGCATGCGCAGACAGGCCTCTCTCCCCGCCCGCAGACGACGTAGAGTCCGCAGGACTCGTGTTGTTCGCAGACGCCGGAGAGTTGCCCGTCGCAGACACCAAGCCCACTAATTAGAGGTCTGCCACGAAGGTAGCACGCCTCCATTTGGGCAGGGTTTGCAGTAATAAAAAAAAAACACTACAAAAATAAGAAACACATTCACACAACAAAGCCAGCTGTCTGGCATGAGCATTTATGACTTCAAGATGATGTCATCAAAATATTGCCTTCGAAGTCCATAAATAGGACCTCTTTGCCCAAGTTGGGTTAACAATTAAAAGCATGCCACCTGCTCGTAGACAAACTCGCATGCGCAGACAGCCCTCTCTCCCCGCCCGCAGACGACGTAGAGTCCGCAGGACTCGTGTTGTTCGCAGACGCCGGAGAGTTGCCCGTCGCAGACACCAAGCCCACTAATTAGAGGTCTGCTACGAAGGTAGCACGCCTAAAATTTGGGCAGGGTTTGCAGTAAAAAAAAAAAAAAAAAACACTACAAAAATAAGAAACACATTCACACAACAAAGCCAGCTGTCTGGCATGAGCATTTATGACTTCAAGATGATATTTTTTGTTTCCCTTTATGCCATTTTTAAATTAGCAGTGTGTGTTGGCAAGAGTCTGGCGATACGATTCGTGTCCTTTTACATGTCCCACTATACGATACGTATCTTGATATTGTGTCAGATTCTGCCCGCACATGTCATAACATGTCTTAACTTTAACTCAGTCTTTCATTTGAAATTATGACTCATCAGGATGTGATGTCATCAAAATATTGCCTTCGAAGTCCATAAATAGGACCTCTTTGCCCAAGTTGGGTTAACAATTAAAAGCATGCCACCTGCTCGTAGACAAACTCGCATGCGCAGACAAGCCTCTCTCCCCGCCCGCAGACGACGTAGAGTCCGCAGGACTCGTGTTGTTCGCAGACGCCGGAGAGTTGCCCGTCGCAGACACCAAGCCCACTAATTAGAGGTCTGCCACGAAGGTAGCACGCCTCCATTTGGGCAGGGTTTGCAGTAATAAAAAAAAAACACTACAAAAATAAGAAACACATTCACACAACAAAGCCAGCTGTCTGGCATGAGCATTTATGACTTCAAGATGATATTTTTGGTTTCCCTTTATGCCATTTTTAAATTAGCAGTGTGTGTTGGTAAGAGTCTGGCGATAGGATTCGTGTCCTTTTACATGTCCCACTATACGATACGTATCTTGATATTGTGTCAGATTCTGCCCGCACATGTCATAACATGTCTTAACTTTAACTGAGTCTTTCATTTGAAATTATGACTCATCAGTAGGGGTGTGCCAAAATATCGATATGGTGATATATCGCGATATTTAGTCCCGCGATCGATTATCGATACGTCTTCATCAAGTATCGACCTTTTATTTACGTTTAAAACCCCCGTAAAACGTTATATTAACCATCCTTTGGTAAGACAGTTCCTTGGAGGGTCGATAGGGGGCGCTCGTTGCGAGATTGGCTGTTGCGGGCGGACGAAGAAGAACACTCATTCAAACAAAGACGGCGGAGCGGGAAAACAATGAGAAGCGACGGCAGTAAGTTAAAAGACGCGCCGGCAGCATTGAAGCTGCATTACCCGGAGATGTGTGAGAAAGCTGTGGCTGCTGCTGGCCTGAAGCCGACACAGCCCGGCATGGATACTTTTTTCCATACGAAGCTACCGCCGTCTTCTGAGAGAGACAGAGCAGCGGCAATAACAAACGGAAAACGGTCCCTGCAGCGCGGTGGAGAACGAGGGATTTGGGTTTTTATTTAATGCATTAGAGTTTTGACATTCTCTCTCAGAAATACTGAAAAAGGATCCCTGTACTGTATGGCCAGACCAGAGCTACAGCTGAGATAGAAATGGAAGAAAGAGGCATCCCTGCCCTGAGACCCCCCTTCTCCTCTAAGAAGCGGTAGATGAGCGGCGTCTTGATGCTAAAAGCCTGTGGTTCTCCAGAAAAACATGAACATAAACATACATCACATGCAGCTTTACCCAAACGTGTTGTTCACAAAGACGTTAACTTTTAGATGCACTTCAAGTTTTTTATGTATTTTATCCCTGGTTATTTATTTTGAAAGCAGTTTATGTCTTAAATAACTTAAAGGAAAGTTCCTTGATACTTGATTTTTATTTTTCTGGGAGAATTATATTTTTGTTTACACCACATTTGCACTAAATGGTGTCATTTATTTTTTAACAAAGACACTATAATTTTTTCACAGAATTAATATCTGATTCTCAGCTATTTTCTTAAATTAAGCGATGGCTATGGTTTTGTTTTTCAAAAGTTAATACCAATATGTCTGGCAGCTACTTGACTCATTCATTTTTTATCCTTTTTACAGCAATTTTGTACTAAATAATGGCACTGCTGTTCATGTTCACTATTGTTTAAACTGAATTTTACAGATATTTCCAAATGAAAATTGTCATTGTTTGTCAAAGACAGAGTATTACTGATTTCAGCAATGCTACACAAGTCTGTTATTCATTACACCAAATAGGACACAAGATGTTTATTATCATGGTGTTTAAAAAATAAAAAATAAATGGGGAAATATTTTCCAAAAAGCTGTTTTTAAAGTTCTTCTTTCTTAAAGTTTGATATATCGTGAGTTGTTAGAGACAAGATATATCGATTATCGCATTATCGCCATATCGTGATAGTATCGTTATCGTGAGCAGTGTATCGCGTATCGTATCGTATCGTGAGGTACCCAGTGATTCCCAGCCCTACTCATCAGGATGTGATGTCATCAAAATATTGCCTTCGAAGTCCATAAATAGGACCTCTTTGCCCAAGTTGGGTTAACAATTAAGAGCATGCCACCTGCTCGTAGACAAACTCGCATGCGCAGACAGGCCTCTCTCCCCGCCCGCAGACGACGTAGAGTCCGCAGGACTCGTGTTGTTCGCAGACGCCGGAGAGTTGCCCGTCGCAGACACCAAGCCCACTAATTAGAGGTCTGCCACGAAGGTAGCACGCCTCCATTTGGGCAGGGTTTGCAGTAATAAAAAAAAAACACTACAAAAATAAGAAACACATTCACACAACAAAGCCAGTTGTCTGGCATGAGCATTTATGACTTCAAGATGATGTCATCAAAATATTGCCTTCGAAGTCCATAAATAGGACCTCTTTGCCCAAGTTGGGTTAACAATTAAGAACACGCCACCTGCTCGTAGACAAACTCGCATGCGCAGACAGGCCTCTCTCCCCGCCCGCAGACGACGTAGAGTCCGCAGGACTCGTGTTGTTCGCAGACGCCGGAGAGTTGCCCGTCGCAGACACCAAGCCCACTAATTAGAGGTCTGCTACGAAGGTAGCACGCCTCCATTTGGGCAGGGTTTGCAGTAAAAAAAAAAAAAAAAAAAAAAACACTACAAAAAGAAGAAACACATTCACACAACAAAGCCAGCTGTCTGGCATGAGCATTTATGACTTCAAGATGATATTTTTTGTTTCCCTTTATGCCATTTTTAAATTAGCAGTGTGTGTTGGCAAGAGTCTGGCGATACGATTCGTGTCCTTTTACATGTCCCACTATACAATACGTATCTTGATATTGTGTCAGATTCTGCCCGCACATGTCATAACATGTCTTAACTTTAACTCAGTCTTTCATTTGAAATTATGACTCATCAGGATGTGATGTCATCAAAATATTGCCTTCGAAGTCCATAAATAGGACCTCTTTGCACAAGTTGGGTTAACAATTAAGAGCATGCCACCTGCTCGTAGACAAACTCGCATGCGCAGACAGGCCTCTCTCCCCGCCCGCAGACGACATAGAGTCCGCAGGACTCGTGTTGTTCACAGACGCCGGAGAGTTGCCCATCGCAGACACCAAGCCCACTAATTAGAGGTCTGCTACGAAGGTAGCACGCCTCCATTTGGGCAGGGTTTGCAGTAAAAAAAAAAAAAAAAAAAAAAAAAAACACTACAAAAAGAAAAAAACACATTCACACAACAAAGCCAGCTGTCTGGCATGAGCATTTATGACTTCAAGATGATATGTTTGGTTTCCCTTTATGCCATTTTTAAATTAGCAGTGTGTGTTGGCAAGAGTCTGGCGATATGATTCGTGTCCTTTTACATGTCCCACTATACGAAACGTATCTTGATATTGTGTCAGATTCTGCCCGCACATGTCATAATATGTCTTAACTTTAACTCAGTCTTTCATTTGAAATTATGACTCATCAGGATGTGATGTCATCAAAATATTGCCTTCGAAGTCCATAAATAGGACCTCTTTGCTCAAGTTGGGTTAACAATTAAGAGCATGCCACCTGCTCGTAGACAAACTCGCATGCGCAGACAGGCCTCTCTCCCCGCCCGCAGACGACGTAGAGTCCGCAGGACTCGTGTTGTTCGCAGACGCCGAAGAGTTGCCCGGCGCAGACACCAAGCCCACTAATAGAGGTCTGCTACGAAGGTAGCACGCCTCCATTTGGGCAGGGTTTGCAGTAGAAAAAAAAAAAAAAAAACACTACAAAAATAAGAAACACATTCACACATCATAGCCAGCTGTCTGGCATGAGCATTTAAGACTTCAAGATGATATTTTTGGTTTCCCTTTATGCCATTTTTATATTAGCAGTGTGTGTTGGCAAGAGTCTGGCGATACGATGCGTGTCCTTTTACATGTCCCACTATACGATACGTATCTTGATATTGTGTCAGATTCTGCCCGCACATGTCCTAACATGTCTTATTTTTCACTCAGTCTTTCATTTGAAATTATGACACATCAGGATGTGATGTCATCAAAATATTGCCTTCGAAGTCCATAAATAGGACCTCTTTGCCCAAGTTGGGTTAACAATTAAAAGTATGCGTATTAAACAGGAAAAACAGGAAAAATCATTTCATTTCTATGAAATGAGCTGATGCTTACCTTAGCCTTCTCTCATAAACACACAAAAAACCCTTTTAGCACATTTAGTACTTTTAATATAATACGATAATTTTGTCCAATCTACATTAAAACTCAAATTTTCCTTGACAATACAAATTAAAGCTGCAAGCGGTGTTGTATGGCCTACAGAAACAACCCCCCTTCCACGCCCAACTCTATGCACCACCCCCGCCCTCACCGCTGAACGTTTATCAAGGCTAGTCAAAACTGCATATGCTAATTATGCTAACTATGCTAGCTATGCTACTATGACTAAAAGTGCTAAGATTGCGATAAGCATCATCAACTCTCAGAAAAACAAATTGCTCAAAATGCTTGTTATGCTAACTATGCTAGCTATGCTAAACTGGCAAAGAGTGCTAGCATAGTAATCAGCATCACCTACTCTTTTAGAAAAACACATTGCTCCATTGGTTAGAGCTATATGTAATAAGTAGATAAACCCACTTTTTCCAAAATGTCGGCTTTTCTGTTTATTTTATCTCCATAGCAACCATTTTATGTTTTGGTCGCCTCGGGATGAAGAACAGATCGACGTCAGTTTCAGACAGATTGGAAAAAGTAAATTTTTTGTTGTCCTTAGCAACAGTGGTTTAATGCGAATTACTTGCTAATGCTAATGCTACTTATATGTCCATATCCAGTGTTTTTCATTATGTTCAGTTCCTGACATGGATGCATGGTTTTAATTTTCACAGAATTTCCTTGAAAAACAGGAGTTTTAACAAAGCGCCAATTTAGCTCGCCACGTGCATGCCGTTTAAAATTTACAACTTCTGGCATGGTAGGCCTGAAAAGTTATGAGATAATGGCAAAAAATCCCTAGGACGAGTTTTCGTTTGTATGTGGCGCTAAAGGGGCTTTTTTAAAAAAAAATGCAAGATAGCGGCCTTTTCCCTAGGTCAAAGGTCAACAACACTTCTGTGCTGTTTGTAGACTGGAGCTGGCTGTGAGCATGTGCAATTGCATGAAAATCGCTCAAACAAAAGTGTCGTTTCCCCATATCGTGGGAAAACATAAAAATCGCCAATTCTCAGAGTTCGCCACAAAATGGCCGCCAAGCCGTAGGTCGTGTGGCCGTCCCATAATGATTTCAAAATTTCAATGATTTCTTTGGGATATCTCCATGTGTGTTTTCGTTTCGTAACTGTATTTTGAAGTACATTTTTTCTGCCCCATACGCGAGGTGTGTGCACATTTTGGTGCAGTCAGTGACTGCTGCTGCGGGCCAAAATAATAGCAGTACATTTAAAAAGCATTGTATGTTACTTTCAGAATAAACTATAGAAAAAGTTTTACAGCAAGCAAAAATAGTTGCCACTGTTGGTAAGCCGTCAAGCTTTTATTCCTTACTTCTGTTTATCTATTCCAAAACACATCTACAGAATTAAATAATGTGCTTTAGATCTTTTTTGCTTTTTTTACAAACAGATCTTAAAGAAAATCTATTTTTTTTACCAACATTTTCCTCCAGAGGATTTACAGATCACAAACAGGCCTCTAATTTAGCATCAAGTCAGCAGATAAACTACAAGGTTTCAGGAGATCCTCAGCCATAAATCCACAGATCTGACTCAATTCATCTTAATCAATGCCTGGGGTTACACAATCTCAGAAACTTGCATCAAACCAACAATCCAACATGCAGCTTCATGCGTGATCAGTACTTTCATTCAGAAGAAACCCAGCAGCACCAGCAAGCCCAAACCATCCATAGGTAAATTCATACTAAAAATCACAGAATTCACATCAAATCTACCAAACAGAATCAATCAAAACATGCAGGAGTCAACAGTAACAGTCAATCTGAAAACAGTCACACATAAAAGCATCTACCAACATACAAATGTAACCCAATGTGTGTCACATTTCAGTTTAAATATGCAAAGGAACTTGAAATAAAAACAACATGGCAGGTTCTATTTGTAATGATCTTACAAATCCATGTGAACTTGGGACATTACACTGCTTCATGTAGATGACAGTTGTGCCACAGTCGGGGCTGCTGACCACCACATGCTAAAACTCACTACATGGACAGTCAGCCCAGAAATACGACAAATCTGGCCAAGCAGCAGGAAATAACCAAAACGAAAATACAAATCATCCAGGTGCATTTACAGGCCTCTTTCATGTCAGGAAAACTGATTTAGTGCAGCAACCAGCGTGTTCAAAATGTCTGCAGCAGAAAAACCCTCTTGACCTCTGACTGTGCAGCGGCAAGTTACATTTATTACAATTAAGATTTTTATCTGAACTATTGTTTCTATTACTATTGATATTTTAAACATACAAAACACCCCAATTTAAAAATGTCTTACATTTTTATGAACTCTTAATGTTTAAAAAAAAAAAAAAAAAAACATTTAATAAATAAATGCTTTACCTCTGTGACAAAGAAAGATTTAGAACAAAGCAGAATTTTTTCATGTGCAACTTAAAGATTTTTTTTTTTTGTTTTACTGGAACTTTTAATGCAATTTAAGACATTTTTAGTTCTAAACTATGAATGAAAGCAATAACAATCAGCGGTGAATAACAGAATAAAAAAATTTATGTATATCACTGAGCAATAACACAATAAAAGTGACAATACTACAATAAGCAATAAAGCAGCAAAACGCATGAACAGCAGATGAATTAACACCAAACGCCCCCCCCCCCCCGCCACTCCAGCAACTTCAGATGCACCGACCGTCCTTTGAAATTAAAGCCAAATTTCAAGACAAAGCTAAGCCACTAATAAATTACACAAATGCAACACTCATGTTCACAACAGCAGAAATATGAAACAAGCATTTTCCTCTCAAATACTTCTAAGTTTGAGTCCTTAGACGGACCACCTAACGCAAGCTAGCTAGCTTCAGAAAAAAATTGTCATCCTTTGAGGTTAAGCTAACTTCAACACGAGGCAAAGTCACTGATAAAATTGCACAAATGCAACACTCATGTTCACAACAGCAGAAAAATAAAACAAGCCTTTTGCTCTTAAATACTTTTAAGTTTGGGTCTTTCAATGCACTGACTTGCTAACGCTAGCTAGCTAGCTTCAGAGAAAAACGTCATCCTTTGAAGTTAAAGCTAACTTCGACACACAGCAAACAAAGTGACTACAAAAAGGCAACACTCGTTTTCACAACAGCAGAAATATAAAACACAAGCATTTTACTCTCAAATACATCTGACATAATTATAAAACACTTACCTTATCATCCTAAAAAGAGGACCGGGGCAAAAAATGGAGGCCTGGAAGAGGAGAGAAGAAAAAAAGGGGGAAAGGGTGACGAATAAAAACAGAAAAAAACCGGAGATGGAGTTAAATCCTCTTTTGGTCCAAGTATCAGACAGTAGAGATGCTTCTCTGGGGAAAATCAGCCGCTCCTCTGGATGCAGAAACCAAGGGAAACCCTGAAAGAAGGGAAACTCTGACAGAAGCTCAGAAATCCCGTGGAAAAGGGACGAATTCTCCTCAGTTCCAGAAGGTTCTACGACCGTGGACCAATCACAGACAGCCACACCCCAAATTTTAGACGTGATTGGACAGAAAACGGGCGAAACCATTTTGAGGACATTTACCACTAGAAAATCATAATATTTTATTATTCACAACATTTTAAGAACTGACTCAGCATTACTTACTGTTTGCAGAAAAAAAAGTGAATCTGTGACCTAAAGGACAACAATTACAATGCTTTTATATAATAATGTGGCAGCATTGATTTCATTCCTTTAAAAATTCGTTTGACATGGCAGCTTCACAAAATGGCGGCTCCCTGGTGGAATACAAACGTTTAATATATATTTTTAATAAATGATACGATGGAGTTTTAATGCCACCAAAAAAAAGTACATTTATGACATTTTATCTCATAAATTTAGGAAATAAAAACTTGTAAATTTACGAGTTTATATCTTATAAATGTACAACTTCAAATCTTGTAAATTTAGGAGAAACAAGTCATAGATTAACAAGGAGAAAACACCAAAGTTGTCCATTTATCGGAGCCTAGCTTGAAGATGAAATATTATGTGGAGCCTTTTTTGTGAAGCTTTACTTCCGGATTATAGGCTTAAAAAACAAAGAAATTCTGAAACTTTTGATGACTCAAAATCAGATTATTTTCAGTGGAGCCGTCTTTCCGGGGTTCGGTGTCAGTAAAGCTGAGTTTCATATAAGGAGCTCAGAGACACGTTTGGGTGCAGAGGACCGCTGCAGCCTTTATTCTGCTTTTCATTCACATAACCTGAAGTTCATCTGTCACCGTTATGAACCTGTCATCCCAGCACCAATGCAGAAGTAAACAGTGTTACATACGCCCCCTCCTGCAGGTGAAACGTCCCGTTTCAACATAAAACAATAAAGATGAATGAAAATAGTCTGTTATATTAGCATTAGAACGTTGGCAATCCCAAAAAGGGCTCCTCCTCGGACGGAAGCGTCACACAAACGTAGAGATCTGGTCTGTAATGGAGGAAGAAAGGATTCAAGTGGACATCTGCCTGCAGGGACACCGACGTCTTCATCAACGGCTGCAGAGATCCTGTAAACCACCCATCAATAAATAAAACATTAATAAATCATAAATCAAACAAATGAGCTTCCAGACATTTGCAACGTTATCAATAAACATTCAGCTCACCTGTTCCATAGAGTTTAGTGGGTCTGCTCTGCTGCTGCGCGGCGTTCACCTGCTGCTCTGTATGCTCACCTCCACTTTCATCTCGTAAAATTATGAGTTTTTTTCTCTTAAATTTTATTTCTCGTCATTTTATTTATTTTTTTGGTGGCCCTAAAACTCTGTCGTACTTCTGACATATTTAAGCAATACAAACTAATTTGACATAAAAAATACACCTTTGTGAATGGACAAGACGTTTTTATCATACTTTGCTAGCAGAGAGCTGTTTTTTTTTTTAAATTGGTGATGACTTATGAACATGTACCACAACAGTTAATATGTATTTACATTTTTAAGGGGACACAAAAACTATATGTCTCCATGTTTTCCCCCTAAAACCCTGATTACTATTTTCAATTTAAATAACCACCTGTATATTTAAAAATGATCATTATAGATTTTTTACATTGGTTTCATTTGTTTCCCTAAATTTGAAAGCCTATTTTTAAGTAAAAAGCATCTTTATCTCATCTGAAAAAGGAAATACCCACCTGTCCACATCCAGTGAGGTTTGAACTGCTCCATTTCTCCTTTACAGACTGATGGTCTGATGGCCTGACATTATTTTTTTAACATATTTACACACAGAAAGTTTTTTTGAATTCTTAAAAAAAGTGAAAATTGTTACCACATCAGTATGTAAAGCTAGATGAGCTTTTGTGAGGGTTACATGTCAATCATTGTAGGTTATGGGAAACATTCAAGCATCTTCAGTCAGTGAGAAAATGACAAAATACCACGTTGACTTGATTTATTCACATCTCAAAGAACACAGGTTTCAGTGACAGATAACTGCTTTCCCATCCCGTCTCTGCTGACGCTCACAGCATCTCCTCATCAGCTCAGTCATCTCCTGCTCCAGCTCCTTCTGATGACCTTTGACCCGCCTCACTTCAGTTAGCTGTTGGAATCTGATCTTGTTCTTCACTTCACCTCTTCTCTTCTGGAGGAGACGGATCATCTCAGTGAAGATCTCCTCACTGTCCTCCACGGTTTGATCCACAGATTCAATGGTGGCCTCCACCTGCTGTTGAAGCAGCTTCACCTTCATGTTTCTGTCCTGGAGTCTCTGCAGGATTTGTTGTTGATTCTCCTCCAGCCCTCTCTGCTTCTCAGGGCTTTCTGCTGCAGATGAGACGGTCTTATGTTCTTCCACAGAGCAGAGAGATCAGATCCTGATCAGTGCGACAGAACATCTTTATCACCTCATCATGACTGGAGCAGATGTTCAGGGCGTGTTTTTTCCAGTGCAGACGTCACAGGCCACATCTTCTGCTCCAGCATCATGATGTCCAGCATCTTCATTTCTGCAACATTTTCAGAAACAAAAACAAGACTCAAACAAAATATTATGAGGGAGATGGAAAAGCCACACAATTCCTAGTTTATCATCACAGCTGTTTTCATTTTTTTTTTAACTTGTCCTGTCCAACAGCTGGGCAGACAGATGAGAGCTGAAGGCCTCTTGTGTTGGACAGATTTTACTTTAACAACAGGAGTTATTAATCTTCAGACAAACCAGAGGAATGTCTGAATAAACCCCTTTTGGAATCGAGGCCAAACTTTATTAAATTTAATCATGTTTGAAAATCTTTGGTGTTGGACCAGACGGAAAAGGAAAGGAGGGAAGAAGAGAGGAGGGATAGGAGGGTGATAATAGGAGAGGGGCGGATAAAACCATGAAGCAGCATAAAGCAACAAGCTACTGGATGTTTATCATTACAGTAAGGTTCAAATGTAATACAAATCTCAAAGGGCGGGGCCTGTCCACACACACTCAGATGTTATAAACACACCTGCTAGCTGCAAAAATGTCCACATGAACACAATACAGATATTGTTCACACACGCATACTTATGCCTTCAAACCAACTAGTGTGAAATATTTCATTCAATCACACAAACTATTAGTGTAACTTAAGAACGCACGCAGCTTGTAATGGAAATGAATGCAATACAAATGAATAATTAGAATGGAGTTAATTTGTGGTATTTCCTCGTGAGACGGACACCTCTGTTGTAGAATGAGGATGTGCTTCTGAAAGCACTCCTGAGAGACAGTGACAGGCGCGGTGGGAGAGAAGAGTCTGATAGAAAGAAGGAAAGTCTGAACACAGGACTAGCAGAAAAAGTCAATTATCAGCAAAGATGAATGTGTTTAATGTGTTTATTATAGTTCCAATCACGGACCATATGCTGAACTAAAAAAAAAAAAAAAACTAAAAAAAAAGTGTGGTGAGGCGGTGATGCGGTTATCGTCACAGCCCTACCCACGAGGGTGTTGTAAACGTGACCCGACCAGGCTCGGCCACCGTTGGAAATATGGCGAAGCCCAGCACCCAGGGGCAAAGACCAGAACCCACCCCACAGGGACACGGACACCCCCGGTAGGGTTGGGCGATGTCCCCTAAATTGGCCATTGACGATGTTTGCTGTCAACCATCGGGATGGACGATGACATCGTCGGGGGGGGGGATTTTTACATTTTTCGGTCTTATATAACTGCTATTCGTTATTTTGCTTTTTTCATTTTATTTCCCAACTAATGACTCATCCGCGTGATCCAGTATAAACTGAGGGAAGTGACTTCAACAAAAAAAGTAACAAACAAACAAAATGGAAAAGAAGTAGTCTGCTCCTGCACTTAACTAGCGAAGTGGACCGGCGGAGTGCGGACTTACAGCTTTGTGTTTGATGGGAGGGGGGGGGGGGGGTACATGAGCGGTATGTGTGGGAGATTTAAGACTGCGAACCGTCCTGCAGCTCTAGGGGTACGAGCTACAGAACTCAGAACCGGGTCTAAGTGTGTGTCTGAGCACAGCTCGGATCGTCAGCAGACACACAGCGGTTTGAGCTTCAAAGCAGAAATGTCGCTCAGTCCTTAGAAAACATTCAAACAATGACGTGGATTTGTGTTTCCAGTCGTGTCCCGACTAAATAAAGGCTGATGTTATTCTTACATGTTTAACGTGCAGCCAGCATGCAGCGCCACCCAAAGCTAATGTTGTTAGCCCGTGTTAGCATACTGCTAATCCTGGCTTTGTTCAGAAAAAGCACTGACCACACGGATTAAAATTCAAATGATGAGCGAACAGGTGTTTCATAATAACCGTAACATTATTAAAAGCACGTTTAGAAGATCGTCTCGTATATTACCGAGCTGACATGTCAATGAATATAGCCGCTCGGCGCTGTTTAACATCGTTTTGTATTGAATTGTTACATTCAATAAAGTTTGGAGAAAAAAAAGCCGCTCGGCGGAATTTATATCCTTCCGGTTTTCAAATCCTACTGCGCATGTGCGAATGATTTATTCCGACGGAAAGTGTGACCTTAGTGAACGTTTTTAGATTCTGAAAACATTTTTTCTGGGCCCATGTACACGGTTGGATTCTAATCCGACCATTGATCCCATCAAGATATTTTGTACATGTAACCACGGCTTATGGGGTCCACTCGCAACGTGGCGGGGGCGTGGCATCACGATGGTGGTCTCTCCATCGGGATGTCAGCCACCCATCACGATGGACGATACACCCCTAACCCCCGGCTCAGGTGTGATGTGACCCCCGGCTCCTGGTCTTGCCAGAAAGCTCAGGGATCCCCCTCCCTGCGTGGAGAGAGGGCCACTGGGCCCAGGAAACCAGCACCCAGGGGACACGGCCACCGTTGCCAAGGGTCCAGTACCCCCTACCAGGGACGGGGTAGGGGACAGATGGTCCAAGGTCCCACCTTCCTTGCGAAATGCGTGTGTATTTGTGAGGGTGTGTGTGTGCATGTGTGTGTGTTTATGTTTGAATGTATATTTTGAGGAGTAAAGGTGTGTGTACTAAGGGGGGTGCAGTTAAAATTGGTGGGTAGGGCACTGAGGGGACATCTTCTGATTACTCACAGTGATGTCCCCTCACCCTCCCCACCAAGGGGCCCTAAATGTCTACGGTGCGGTTAAAATAGGCAGGTAGGGTGCTAGGAGGACATCTGCTGCTTGCTGGCAGTGATGTCCAAGCACCCCCCCTACCAAGAGCCCTACATGTCTAAGGTGCAAATAAAACCGAGCAGTATGCTAACACGGGCTAACAACATTAGCTTTGATGAACATAAATCCATGCGGGAAACGCTGCAATCTGCATGTTGGCTGCACGTAAATATGTGGGAATAACATCAGCCTTTATTTTGTCGGGACACAACTGGAAACACAAATCCACCTGATTGTTTGAACGGTTCTAAGGACTCAGCGACATTCTGCTTTGAAGCACACACACCGCTCCAAAGCCGACACACAAACCTCCTGAAAATATCATTTCCTATCAATCAAAAGAGAACAGCAGAGTGTACCTGTCCTCTGGAGCTGGAACAATGTTTGCTGAGGATGGTGCTGACTGTGGGTCCTGGATGGAGCTGAACGTCCGTGTGTAGCGTCTGGCCCAATTGTTCAATCCCGCATCCTCACTCTGGAAAAGTCAACTCAGAGAGAATCCAGCAGCTGCAGGTTCATGATGACTGGAAAAGACAAACGCGTTTTTCAAATACACACATTTCAGGTGTGTCTAAACATTTTTCTGTCACTGACTCCTGCTAAAAACACGACAAGAATGTTAGAATTACATTAGGTATTTAAAACAAACCCCAAAATTACTTTGAACCTTGCACTTTTTATCGATGCTCTGATAAGATATTTTAGAACAACGGGTCTTATTTCACCACTATTTTTATTTTATAAAGCACTCGTCACAAATGTTCTCATTTATTTATCAAAAACGGCCAGCGCTGCCGTTAGTAGAAACAGAACACACACAAAAAAAAATACAAGAAAAAAAACGAATGCATAATGTGTGTGTGAGATCTTCTCTACGGGCTAAAATGCTAATGCTAACACACGGCATGCTAATAGTGTTTCCATATAAATAGTGATTAAAAACCACTGACCTCGGCATCTCTGGTGGACTCATGGCTTTAAAGTAACTCTACAGCTTACAGTTACAAACTGTAAAAGGTTACAAATGCAGCAAATTAGTTTGCAAAACTCACACCGACTTGCATGTGACTTCATCATCAGGGGTGCGCTCATGAAACTCGTCCCAACCTCCACTTCCTGTCTCTGTTCCCGCTTCTCAGGCTGCATTTACACTGCAGGTCTTGATGCCCAGATCCGATTTTCTGACTATATCCGATTTTTTTTGATGACCTGCTAACATCATCTTTTAAATGTGACCTGTATCCGATTTTTGCATTTACACTATACAATGCTGATACTTTTTTTTGTTCAAACTTTATTGACAAACAACATAATACAATAACAATGTGAATGTCTCAGGGGAAATTAAAATGTGTACATATTGCAGAAAAATATAAAAAATAAAACAAAAGTATATAAATATATATGTCATATACAGCATAAGACAAAAAGAATCATTACTTCAAAAAAATCTTTAGGGGTTTAATAAATTTTAAATTTTTCAAATTTTAAACAAGTTCTAATTGCTTTTTGGTTTTGCAGATGGTTGATAATATTACTGTACTGATTTATTTCACTCACAAACTGCTGGAATTTAGTTTTGGAGTTTGACCATTTGGCTTTATGGATATGAAATTTTGCCAATAATAAAAACAATTGTGTAATAAAGTTACAATCTCTGTCTACTTTGACATTAAGGTAGCCCAGAATAATGTCTTTATCTAAAAATGTAACATTTTGGTTAGTTATTCTTCCAATTATAGTTTCCCACTTCAATCCAAAACATATTTGTATGTCTGCAGTCCACAAACAAATGATAAATAGTTTCCTCATGAGTTCCACAGAATGAACAAGACAGGTCCATATCCACAACAAATCTACTCAAAGTTTTTTTGGTAGGATATATACAATGCAATATTTTGAAGGACACCTCTTTTATTTTGTTATTTAGACAGTATTTATTACTAATAGTCCAAGCATGTGTCCAGTTAATGTCCACAAATTTGGATTCCCAGTAAAACCTCCCAGCAGGTAAGGTTGTGGTATGTAAATGATTTCTTATTTGTTTATTGGAAACTGAATTAACACAAATATCCACATTGTCCCAAAAATTGTCTGGGTTCTTCATTGACTTGTGTTATAAATCCCTTTAAACAGTTGTAGTAGACTGGTTGGAATGGCATCTAACACTATTGCATATTCTCTGGGTGGAGCAGGAATACCGAATTTTAAAAGAAATTCTTCATACGTCAGAAGATGTCCATGAGAATTGAAAAGTTGTCTGATTAAAATAATATCATTATCCTACCATCTAGGAAAAAAAAGTGATTTATTCTTGTATTGTACATTACTGTTATTCTAAATAAAATTATGTTTATAAACGAGTTTCCAGGCCAGCAGGGCTTGTTTGTAAAAGTTTGAACGTTTTGTGGGTAATTTTTCAATTTTATAATTACATTTTAGCAAAAATGTAATGCCTCCCATTGTGTCAAATATATATTTGGGAAAAACATTCCAGATACTGTCTTCCTCTTTCAATAACTGACTTAACCACTTTAAACAACTCTTTTAAAAAAAGTTTCAAAGGTTAATACTTCCATGCCCCCATATTTTCTGGTGTTACACAAAACATTTTTCCTTAAGTAATGACATTTTTTCCTCCAAATAAAATCAAATAATGTTTTGTTTAATAGGTTACAGATGTGTTTTGGAATTTCTAAAGACAGAGACACATAGACAGATCTAGAGATTCCCCCAGCTCTAGATAACATAATTCTACCGTTCAGAGAAAGATCTCTCATTAACCACATATTATATCTTTTGATAATTTGTTCGGATATTGGCTTGAAATTAACATCACTGCGATTCTTTTCATTTTTATCAATAATTATACCAAGATATGTAAGTGAAGTTTTAACTGGAATACCGTTGATTTCTGGTGAATCACAATCTTTACGTGGAAACAGGACAGATTTGTTAAGGTTCATTTCTAATCCAGAGACTCCAGAGAAGTCCTGAATTCCATTGATTGCATCTATTATTTCATGTTTATTGGCCAAAAAAAATGTTGTATCATCTGCTAGTTGAGAGAGTTTAAATTCTCTCCCTAAAGCTGTAATACCACGAAATGGACATTTTTTTAAATGAAGGGCCATAACCTGAGCAACTAGTAAAAAGAGAAAAGGACTAAGAGGACATCCCTGCGGATTCCTCTATTGATGTCAAATCTGGGAGTTGTGCCATGTGCCAGTTTAATGGAGCTGTTGCATCCATTGTACAGAACCTCAATCGCTTTTAAGAATCTTTGACCAAATCCAAATTCTTTAATAACTCGAATCATAAAACTGTGACTAATTGTGTCAAATGCCTTGTAAAAGTCAACAAATAAGATCAAACTATCATCTTTAATATATTCATTATAATCAATCATGTCTAGTATTAATCTGATATTGTTGGCAATATTTCTACCAGGCATGAAACCAGATTGTTCTTCATCAATTATGTTATCCAGTCCTGGTTTTAATCTTTTGGCAAAAATAAGAGCGAATAATTTAGCATCATTGTTTGACAGACTAATTGGTCTCCAGTTTTCTATGCATAATTTATCTTTTTGTGGTTTGGGGATGAGTTTGATGAGGCCTTGTCTGAGAGTAGGGGGCAATATACCAATGTCTAAAGCTTCTTCAAATACATTTGTTAGAAAAGGGGTCAATTTAGCAATAAAACATTTATAAAACTCACTTGTTAGTCCATCATTACCTGGACTTTTATTATCTTTAAGAGATTTAATACAGTCTTCAACTTCCTCTGTTTTGATTTTCTGGTCACAAGTCTTTTCAAAGGTTTCACTGACTTTTCCAATCTTATTTTAATATTGTTAATAAATACTTCAATATCTTCTTCTCTAAAGCAATCTTTAGTGTAAAGTCTCTGATAGAATTTTGCAACATATTGAGAAACCTTTTTCGTATCTTCACTTATTGAATTGCCAATTTTAATTTGACGTAGACAGGAAATTTCGAAATTTCTTTTTTCTAAGTTGAAAAAATATTTAGTACACTTTTCACCTTGTTCTAACCATTTTCTTCTGGATCTAACAAATGCTCCACATGCTTTTTCTTCATTTATTTTATTCAAGTCTGATTGCAAAGAAATTAGTAAGTTTTGTTCTAGATCAGATACATTTGTTTTTTCATTAATAATCATTATTTTTCTTATTAGTTCTGATTCTCTTTTTTGTTTTGCTTTAGCAATTTTCTTTCCAAATGATATTGCCAAAGATCTTATTTCATACTTCATTAACTCCCAACTATTTGAATATTTTTTTAATGTAAATGCTTGTTTCCAGTATTTATCAATTAGTTTTTCTACTCCCTCAGTAAATTCTTTATTGTTTAATAGTAAATCATTCAATTTCCAATAGTCTATGTTGCATTTGGGTGCATCAGTTTCCATATTAATTTTAATGAACACTGTATTGTGGTCTGAAAAAACATTGGGTATAATCTCAACAGAATCAACTGTATTTTCTATGTCACTAGAAGTTAGCCAAAAATCAATGTGGGAACACTGAGATCTGTCCTTATTGCTCCAAGTAAATATTTTCTTATCAGGATGTTTATGTCTCCATATGTCAGTCAAATCAAGTCTATTACATATGTTTTTCAACTCTTTTGCATCTTCTTTCTTGGGTGGAAATCTATCAAGATGGCCATTCATTACAGCATTAAAATCTCCTCCCCATAAAATCTTAGTGTTGGGATATTTTTGTAGGAGTGTCTTAATTTTTTCTTCCAATGTTAAAAAGATTGTATTGTTATTTGTTTGATTATTGGAGGCATATGTATTAATTAAAATAAAATAAAATTGGTCCAAATTCACTACAAGAATAATCCATCTCCCATTTTTGTCAATTAAATGCTCAAGAGTGCGGCCTTTAAATTTGCCCTGTAAAATAATTACCCCTGCTGACCTTTTGCTACCAAAAGAAAACCAGACATTTTTACCCCATTGGCTTCTCCAAAACTCCCTATCTGCTTCAGAAGCATGTGTCTCTTGAATGAAATAAAAGTCTGCATTTTTGTTTTGGCAATATAAAAAAACCCATTTTCTTTTCAGTTGGTCTCTGATCCCCCTGGCATTCACAGAACAAATAAAGACATGACCTGGTTTTGTTCAGGAACCGCTGCACATATTCAATATGCCTTCAACTTTGAGTCTGTTTTATACCGTCATACTGACCTTTACAAACATACTTCAGCTTAACTCAATAATATTTCCTTGCCGTTCACAAAAGCCCTGTTTCCAATGAAGTAGGCTTTCTCTCCTTTCTTCCTGGCTGCCTCCACTGCTGGCCATAGGCGGCTGCCAGCTTCTTTATCAGCAGATGTGAGATCTTCCTGAAGATGAAGATGATGATCCAGTAGGTAGACGTTCTTCTTAGAACTTTTCCACAGGAGATCTCTGGCCGATCTGGACAGGAACCTGATGATTATGGGCCGGGGACGTTGATTGGTTCCATCTCCACTTGGTTTTCCAACTCTGTGTGCGATGTCGATTGCTGAAACCACCACTGCAGAGTCTTTGGTTGGTAACATCTCTTTAAAAATGTCTTGAACTCTTGATTTGACGTCCTCTGGATTTCTTTCAGGGACACCAGACAGGCGTAGATTCACTCTTCTGCTGTAGCGGTCTGCATCATTCATTTTGGTTTCCATCTCTCCAACCTTCTTCTCCAGCTCTTTACATTGCTTTTCCAGGCTCTCATTTAGTTTTTTCAAGTCCATGACCTCCTGATGGCAAAACTCAAGTGACTTCTTCAAATTGTCAATTTGGACAGGATTGTAATGCACCGCTTCGTCAGTTTTGTCAGCTCGCTCGTTAATTTTTTCGGTAACTGCTTTGATAATGGCGGACTGAAGCTCAGACAGAGTTGGCTCAGTTGCAGCACTTTTCTCAGGATTAATTTGCTTTTCCTCTCCTCTCACCTTCTTGGAGGGGTGTTTCATAGGTGTATTTGGCATTGAAGAGCATTCTCCATCATCCTTCATTTGGCATGCATATGAATGGGTTTCTCTGATGTGTCGTTTTTCCTTAGAAGCATCCACTTCCATATTTTCCAAAGAGCTGCTGCGGTTGAGAGAGCCGCGGTTATCTTTGGATTTCTTCATCATTGTTAGTTTAGATTTTGAAGTATGAATTTGAAAAATCTTCACAGAGAAAATTGTGCTGTTGTTTCAAGGCAAAGGGTCGGCGAAAAAAACAGTTTGTGCAGCGAATTCCAAGTTTTAAGAACTCACAGAAGTTTCTTACATGCGGTCGCGGTCGCCATCTTGGCCCTCCCCTACAATGCTGATACTATCAAACGTAGACACCTTATTTGTAATTTACGGTTCTCCGACACTCTCCCGCTCCGCGCTCACACCCGCTCTCCTCTCCTTAAACACACGCGCGCGCGCGCACACACACTCACAACGTTCCCCATCATACACGCCCCCCAAAGAAATAAACGGCCTCTAGCCTGTTCCAGACCAACGGAGTCCCGCTTCATTACTTACCGTTTGCGTCCGGACTGGGAATAACAGCGGTTTCCGACTACAGTCACTGGTGTCAAGCCAGCCCTCTCTCGTCGAACGAGTGTCAAGTGAGCCCTCTCTCAAAAACAGCAAGAAGTACTATTTTTTTAAAGGTAAAAACATATATGAACATGTAAGAACTGTCATTACATTTTTATGTATATACAAACACGC
>CM043711.1:3157587-3244902 GCA_023969325.1 Oryzias curvinotus
CAAAGGAGAGGCGGAGGACGCAAATTTTCCCGTGAATTATTCGTTTTCGGCGTGAACGCAGCTTGATTAGTTGTCTTTCTGTACACTGGACTGGGTGTGTCTGCGCGTTAGCCGAAGCTAACAATAACAGGAATAAAACCTAGGGCTACCTCTCGCCAAACCAGTTAACATCAAAATTACACAGAGTAACATTTAACACCAACATTTTCACTTACTTTACTTTCTTGTTCAGTTTCCGATTCATACTCCTGTATTCCTCCTTCTTTTCCCAGCGGTGTGTGTAGCAAAAGCCAATCCACTTCTGGTGGTACTAGTGTCTCTTGGGGGCTTCTCTCTCCTAAATACCATTTTTAGGAAAGGAGCCTTTTTAATGACAAGGATTGGTTGCAGCACCTCTGTGACCCCAGGAGGGCATACGTGGATTGATTGACATGTTGTCCCCAACAGGAATGGTGCTGGGGGGCAAGGGGGGTACAGGCCCTCCCTTTATTAATGCTCCCACACCTCAAAATACTTTTATTAAAGGAGCCTTCTTGTGGCTGGAAAAGGTTTCAGCACCATTGTGACCCCAGGGAAGATTTAGGTGGGCTTAAGAAAAAAAGGAGATTTTTTTTGTCAGCTTTTGGTTCACAACAATTTGAACAAAGAATGCTCTTTCTGAATTTTAATTTTCTTTATAAATGTCCTCTACCATCAGAAAACTACCACAAAAACATGTTAAAATCCCCCAAAACATGAGTGGGTCTTTGATGAAGACAATGAGGTTATCTTCTATTCTTAACTTTTGATAAACAAAGGCTACATTCATCATCTCACTTTTCCCACAACAGAGAAGTTGCCGTTACTATCAGTGTTACCAGATAGTGTCACAGTTTTCCAGCCCAAAGTCATTTGAAAACCGCCCAACCCTGCTATGACCACGGACCTCCGGGGGGCGCAAGCACATGCGCACATAAAAGATAGTTCAGACTCAACATAAAATCAGTACAGTATTGAATATTTCTTCAGCAGACCGGCCTTGTGGCAACACTGGTTACCATAAATGTAGTCCTGCATTACAACAGCAGTGTCATAAAGTCATTAAAAATACACCTGCAAAATACAATTCAGGTTTGGCCTTTTATGTGTCAAAAAGCAAAAGACACTAGTGATGCACCTGCTTAGCAGGTTGGGGTTCGATTCCCTGTGGTGTCCCGCTGAATATTCTGATTTTTATGTATAAATGATTAGCCTTTTTTATTAAACAATTTTAACAATGGTCAGCACTTTTTAAACAATAATACAGAACAAACTTTATTACAAGACAATATTTTGTCACTGAATTAAAAAACATTTTGATTTGATTTCCCAAAATGTCCAGGAATTGGATTAAAGTCTTCATATAAATGGATCAATTTAAAGAAAATGTGTCCAAATATTTGTGCAAAATATTTAGATGGAAATAAAAGAAATACAACATTAAGAGGACAATAAGACCTTTGAGTAAAGACCGTGTCGCACAGCCACTGCGGCCATTTTGTGCATTTTCCACATATGAAATTTCGTTCTTTTGTCATGCATGCGTGACTTCTTGCATTCGTCATTCACTGATGTGCACAGATGTCCTTTACGTATATTCGTTTCTAAACTGTTCAAAAATGTTGCTTGGTTGAGATTTACGCAGTTTACATGTATTGTAGATGTTTATGAATTTAGTTCATCATTACAATTATTACATAAATGGTTCACAGTTGTGCATAATTTTTGCTAGATACGCAAATTTGTGGCTTTCCACGACCGTTCCACGTATGTCTACCAGACTTTCCACGCATGAACCACCAATGTATAACTTTTTAGTGTGTATGTGGCACACACTGATCACATTAAAATTATGTAATTGACACACAAATTTGGGCCAGATTTGACTTGTACCAAACACTGGGAAGTGACTATGGGCGTCCACAGCTAAAGGACAACAGAAAGAAGTCAAGTGTTTTTGTATAGTTTGGACGGGGGTGCAATAAATACTCAGGTGCGACTTATTTGTGATTATTTTCCTCCTTTATTATGTATCTTTGACAGTTGCGACTTACCCTCTGGAGTGATTTATAGTCCAAAAAATACTGTAGTTGTGGAGCTGGAAAAGCTTGTGGTTGCTCCCTGCTCTGCTCCATTCTGATTCATGCCCTTTTAGATGACTGGATCCATGTATGGCATGTGCCTCAAAACTGTATGGCTGGATACTGCCAATATTGCTCACGATTTTTGTTGCACCAGTGATGTTAACTTGGGGTTGTGAAGGGCTGTAAACTAGCGGGAGAGTGTAAAACAAGCTACGGAAAGCCCTACAGAGAGATACCCCCAGGAGATCCCGAGAGGGGGGGAGGATGAGATCTCCATCCGGATGGACCTAAGGTTAAGAACTCATGCAAACGGACAAACGACCAACGTGATATGTATTTGCGGAAAGCTGTGCAAGAATCATCGCGGCCTAAAAGTCCATCAGGCCAGAATGAAATGCTTGGAGCGGGAAAGCGAGGTGCAACGCACAGGTCTTGAACCTGGTGAGACGCAGGAGGAGCCCGGCCAGGAGGCAGCTCGCTCAGCATCTACCCCAGGCCCCAGTGGTGGACCTTATGTGGTATATAAACGCTGTCCACAACTTCTCAGACACCTGTGGAAGATCCTAAGGGTGATTTGGCGAAGAGGTAGAGTTCCTGACCAGTGGAGGTGGGCTGAGGGAGTGTGGATCCCCAAAGAGGAGAACTCGAAAAACATCAACCAGTTTCGAACCATTTCTTTGCTGAGTGTTGAAGGGAAGGTGTTTTTCAGCATCGTCTCACGAAGACTGACAGAGTTCCTCCTCAAAAATGACTACATCGACCCTTCTGTGCAGAAGGGGGGGATTCCTGGAGCACCCGGCTGCTTGGAGCACACTGGTGTAGTTACACAACTCATCAGAGAGGCACACGAGAACAAAGGTGACCTAGCTGTTTTGTGGTTGGATCTGGCCAACGCCTATGGATCAATCCCACACAAGCTGGTTGAGCTCGCCTTACACCTCCATCATGTTCCCAGTAAGATCAAGGACCTGATCGTGGATTATTACAATAATTTCAGGATGCGGGTCACTTCTGGTTCAGGAACATCAGACTGGCATCGCATTGGGAAAGGAATAATTACAGGCTGTACCATCTCAGTTATCCTTTTCGCTCTTGCCATGAACATGGTGGTTAAGGCAGCTGAGGTGGAATGCAGAGGGCCCCTAACCAAGACAGGTGTACGACAGCCCCCTATTAGAGCCTATATGGATGACCTTACCATCACAACATCATCGGTCCCAGGGAGCAGGTGGATCTTACAAGGACTGGAGAGACTCATCACCTGGGCAAGGATGAGTTTTAAGCCTTCAAAGTCAAGGTCCATAGTGCTGAAGAGGGGGAAAGTGGTTGACAAGTTCCGGTTTTCCATCTCAGGGACGGTCATCCCGACCATCACAGAACAACCAGTTAAGAGTTTGGGGAAGTTTTTCGACTCCAGCCTGAAAGATGTTGCTGCCATCCAGAAGTCCAACAAAGAACTTGGAGTATGGCTCACTAAGGTAGACAAGTCTGGTCTGCCGGGTAGATTTAAAGCTTGGATCTACCAGCATTCCATCCTGCCTAGAGTCTTGTGGCCCTTGCTGGTCTATGCCGTCCCAATGACAACGGTAGAGTCCCTAGAAAGGAAGATCAGTGGCTTTCTTCGGAGGTGGCTGGGCCTACCACGGTGTCTTACCAGCGCGGCGTTGTATGGGACAAGTAATGTCCTGCAATTGCCCTTCAGTGGCCTCACAGAAGAATTTATGGTGGTACGCACCAGGGAAGTCCTACATTATAGGGACTCCAGAGATGGCAAGGTGTCAGCAGCTGGCATTGAAGTGAGGACAGGAAGAAAATGGAAGGCTGGAAAAGCAGTGGAGGAGGCAGAGTCACGTCTGAGACAAAAGACACTGGTCGGCACTGTGGCGACAGGCAGAGCGGGCTTGGGCTACTTCCCAAAGACTGTGGTCAGCCAGGCCCATGGCAAGGAAAGACACTGTCTACTCCAGGAACAGGTCCGAGCAGGTGTGGAGGAAGAGCGAGCGAGCAGGTTGACGGGTCTTCGGCAGCAGGGAGCATGGACTAGGTGGGAGAGTACACTGCAGCGCAGGATTAGCTGGGCAGACATCTTGCACGCAGATTTCCATTGGGTCCGTTTCCTGATACAAGCTGTTTATGATGTCCTGCCAAGCCCAGCAAACCTCCATGTCTGGGGAAAGAGTGAAACACCATCCTGCCTTCTTTGCGCTGGGAGTGGCTCTTTAGAACATCTCCTTAGCAGCTGCCCAAGGGAAGAGCGTATGGAGGAAGCAAACGAAAGGAAACGCGCTAAGTACCAGGAACTGGTTGAGGGGTGTAGGGTAAGACGCTGGAAAACATTCTATGAGCCTGTTGAAGTTGGCTGTAGAGGCTTTGCGGGACGTTCCCTTTGTAAAGTCCTCTGCCGATTAGGCATCACAGGGGCGGCCAAAAAGAGGGCCATTCAATCCGTGTGCAAAGCCGCAGAGAAGGCTACGAGGTGGCTGTAGATGAAAAGGGCTGATCCGTGGTCTGCTGCTGGGACACAAGTCGGGGTCTGATCAACCCCGGCTGGGTCGCCTGGGTGAGGGTGTATGATGTTGTGAGACCCGATGACCTCAGGATACATCACTGAGGATGCGTCCCAGTGCATCCATGAGATGTTTCGTGTATAAGTAAATAAGTGGGCTGGCTGGCTTACTTCCACACCAAGGTCAACAACTGAATTTCTATTGAACTCCTGCCGCTCTGCAGAAACTGTGTCCTGGAAAACAAGTTGTTTGATTTGGTAAAAGACAACATAATCTTAAAGACCACTGGGAATGCTTTTGCAATAGAAATGAACAGGACTTGAAGTCATTCAATAAGTCAGAGTATAAAGTCAGTCAACCAGTTGTAGACTGGACTATGTCTACTAAAAATTTAGTCCCTCAGGACCTTTCTGAACAGAGCAGATGTAAAAAATGAGATCTGAGCCTCTTGACATAGCTGTGAAGATGGTTCTTCAGAATCACTCTTTAAGCTCTCGTGCTATGGCAGGCTACCCCGATAGTGTTCCAGCAGTGGTCTTTTAATTATCCTGTTTTTACACAAACAAAAAAAACCTGTAACAGGACTGAAGAACACTGTCCTTAGCATTTCTCTAGTTTTTATTGGTGAGGTCCACCCCAAGTATTAGAGAGGACAAAACCGCTTAAAGATGTAAGAGTCATATTTATTGAAGGAAGGTGATGGACACAGTCTGGTTGCTGGCGGCGTCGGACACAGTCTGGTTGCTGGCGGCGTCGGACACAGTCTGGTTGCTGGCGGCGTCGGACACAGTCTGGTTGCTGGCGGCGTCGGACACAGTCTGGTTGCTGGCGGCGTCGGACACAGTCTGGTTGCTGGCGGCGTCGGACACAGTCTGGTTGCTGGCGGCGTCGGACACAGTCTGGTTGCTGGCGGCGTCGGACACAGTCTGGTTGCTGGCGGCGTCGGACACAGTCTGGTTGCTGGCGGCGTCGGACACAGTCTGGTTGCTGGCGGCGTCGGACACAGTCTGGTTGCTGGCGGCGTCGGACACAGTCTGGTTGCTGGCGGCGTCGGACACAGTCTGGTTGCTGGCGGCGTCGGACACAGTCTGGTTGCTGGCGGCGTCGGACACAGTCTGGTTGCTGGCGGCGTCGGACACAGTCTGGTTGCTGGCGGCGTCGTGACTCAGCGCTGTTTGAGCTTCCACCTCATTGGTTTCCAGTTGTACTAACAACAAAATCATTTTTTACTTTTACAGCATTCTTTACTTTCATGTTTTTCATTTTTCCACTCACAGCCTTTCCAGACAAACCACACCATGTTTTCTCCATTCTATGTTTTTTTTTTTTAAACAAATTCTCACCTTTAACCAGATTTTCCAACCTGGAATCCAGTGACTGTAGAAGATCAAAGCCGCTCTCTAAAGCCAAATCTTTTGGGGAGGAAATGAAGAGAAAGTAGTCAACATCCACTCAGGAATTTTCTCTTTATACTTTTGCTAACATTAGTTCTCACCAGCTTTTCTTCCCATCTTTTTTTGGATTGCATTCTGGGTTTCTCTAGCAACTGGTAAGCTTAAACCTGAGGAGAATCACAGTTTAAAGGAAGGTTAAACGTTTGCTTTGATGGTTTATGGAAAACAAATGCATTTCAATCTGCAGTACAAATCCTTCCAATAAACCTACAGACCTTTGCTCAGGAAAACAGCCAGAACACAAAGGGCCACAAACGTCTCAGCTCCCATCTTTTCAGACACCGAATGAGAAGCCAACAACCAAGAGGAGCTTAAAAAGTTCCTCCTGCAGGAAACACAGCTGCTGTTCATAACAGCTGATTGTCTTTCTCCTCAGATCAGCTGGACTCACATTTTGATTGACACACCTGTGATGAAACCTCAGAATTGATGGATTACCTTGTTAGCTCTCAGTTTTATCAGGTTAAGGTAAAAGCTTGATAATGTCACACTAAGTCAACAAAAATAAAAAAATGTTCCTGAATCTTTGTGTAGAAAGTTCACTTTGTGAAGGAATCAAACTGTTTACTCTGAAGAAAATGAAGTCATTTGACTCTAATATGGAATCTTCAGGAAAACGGAGGACATCGAAGCTCCTCAGAATTTGTGTTTGCAGAACGTTTGGTCTTCATTTTTATAGACATTTGGTTTAAATGTTTTAATCTACGTTTTTATATAAATGTCAGGACTCTGTTCCAGAACCTTTGAGTTACAGTGATGCATCTTTAGGCCAAGAGCAGAACTGTTGGGATCCGTGAGCAGACAGTCAAAGACAAACCTTCCTGTCATCCAAACTCCTTTGTCCTCAAAGACTAAAGATCAAACTTTTATTCTTTAAAACCATCACATCTTTGTTGAATGTTTTTTTAAACTTTATTGACAATCGAAGTATCATACATAAAATAACAAACAGTAACTATATAATCAACATTGCCTCGAATATCAATCACCATTGCCAAACATAACATATAAACATAAAAAAATAGAAAAAACAAATGAACATAACACACATAAAAATATATATACAAAAAAATATAAAAAAATGAATAAAATAAAAGAACATAGATCCATCCAAATAGTTTACTACTGGTTAGAGGTTCTTATTAAGTTTGTATTTCTGAACCAAACTACGTAATTTCAAGCCATTCTTCTTGTTCATATAATGAAGTGATTGAAAATAAAAACAGAGCTCTTTATGAACTGTAATAAAAAGTGGTTTGGTCTTCAAATATTTATTTTTGTGAATATAAAACTTTCCTTGCAATATCAGGACATTGATATCAATATTTTCTGGTCTATTAGATGATACCACCCCGAATAAAACATTTTTTGCGTCTAAATGAACTGGTGTTGCAATTTTGGAAGAATACCAAAAGCAGAACTCTTCCCAGAATGTTTTTATAACTCCACAGTTAAAGATTAAATGATCCACAGTCTCAATGTCATTTCAACAAAAACTGCAGTCATTCTCTTCAAACCCAAAACGAAGCCTCAAAAATTCCTTGGATGGGTAAACATCACAAATTATTTTAAAATGAATGTCTTTACTTTTTGTAAAATACACATTTTTACGAAATTCGACCTTAATTCAATCACCTCTTCTTTAGAGAATTGTTTAAATATATTTTTTTTCCGATGAGATGTTTGGAAGAGTTCTTTGACAAACAATCTTTGTATGAAGCTGTTTGGTACTTCTGTCTTTGTGACCGGCTGCCCATCCAATAAGAGTGAAGGAAGTCTTCATTGAACTTTGTTTAACAATAGATTTTATGATAACTGGATCAACAACTGAGGAAGAGCTTTGATCACAGCATTATATTATATTTCCAATCAAATAATTGAAATTTACAACTAAAATTTTCAAGCAACAAAATGTTTCCAGAATGATCCAGTAGATGCAGAACAGACCATAACCCTTCAGTCGGCCAGTTATTGTAAAACAAGCATTTGTTTCTTCGTAACACATAACGGCAGTTCCAGAGAGGCGTGCTGTGCGGACTAAAGTTGTGCTTATAAACTAGTTTCCAGTGCGATGAAACTTGTTGATGAAAGACAGAAAGTTTGATTGGCAGTTTTTTCACATCATAATTGCATTTAAGCAGAAAGTTAAATCCATCTACATCCCTTAATATTTTAGAGGGGAATTGAAACCAAAAACCTTTTTCATTCTTCAAGAAGGATCCAAGCCAATTGATTTGAATCGTCCCGTCTAAACATTCAACATCAATAGCTTTAAGTCCTCCCTCCTCATAATACATTAACATCACACTTTTTCTAATATAATGAGTTTTGTATTTCCAAATGAACTTAAAATTAATTTGATTTATCTCTTTAATTGCAGATTTAGGGAAGGATAAAGAATATTCTGTGTAGATTAATCTTGAATCTTTGTTGACTGTTAGACAACTTCCTGTCATTCTAAAGTCACAATGAAGATCACAATTTACATGTGAGCGCTCTCTAGTGGAGATTTAAAGTCATTACATGTCGTGGCAGATTTTTCATATTTTATGACATAAAAAGTCACATTAAAACAGATCCGTACAACTTTGCCAAAACTATTCACACATGATTGATTGTAAATTTGGTTAAAATGTCAAGAAAATGCAAACAATTTGAAAATAAGAGATTAAATATAAATCACCCTAAAAGAGAACAACTTTGCAGAAGCTGATCTCTGTCTAAGAGTTTCTTCTGTTCAAGTCTTGTCTGTCAGTTGAAGGCTGCTCTCCATGGTGCTGAAAGCTTCAGCACGTTTTGGGTGGATTTTCCCAAAAGTCTGAGTGTCTGAAGACTCTCATCACATTTGTGGTAACTATGCTCCGAACATGTACCTGTGAAACCTCATCCCAAACCAAGAAGAACCAGAATACTTATAAAATCATAGAAAATATTCAGCATCTATGATTGCAAAATAAAGCGGTGTGTCTGATATTGGGATATATAGATAGATAAACAGACAACTCTGGTATTTTTTGAGTCTTGCTGGAAGATGAAAGATGTGGAGCATTTTGTGAAGCTTTATTTCCAGATAAGTTTCAAAAGCAAAGAAATTCTGAAACTTTTGGTGACTCAAAATCAAATGATTGTTAGTGTAGCCGGCTTTATGGGGTTTGGTGTCTGAAAGGTGGAGTTTCATTTGTAAAATAAGGAGCTCTGTAAAACGTTTGGGTGTAGAGGACCACTACTTCATTCTCCTTTTTCATTCACATACCCAGAAGTCCATTTTTCACCCTAAGTCATGAACCCGTCTAGTGCACAAGAAACACCAAAGCGGAAGGTAACCAGTGTTAGATTCCAGATTCATTTATTTGTCATTGTCATTAAACTTCTTTTGGATAAGAGTTGAAACGTCTTCAACTTTAAAAATCTGGTCTAGATGACAACCTTCAAACCAACAACTATGATGGAATCTACCTGGATGAATGAGAGTCTTCATAGACACATTGTCATTAAAGCATGAACAAGGAAATGGAGTTTGGAGCATCGACAATGATCTTAATTATTTCAAAGTGGCAAAAAAAACTCAGATTCACCAAATAAAGACCTAATAAATAACAAGAATAAACATCAAGGGACTTCCGGTCGCAGCAGCAGACAGAGATGGACGCATGAAGTGAGAGCTCCTCAAAGCAGGCTATTTAAACCCTCCTAACTCAATGATATTGTTCAGTTTTGTTTAATAACTCGAATGATGAGTGGAGGTACGAAATCAAAGAACCAACGGGTGACTGAAAAGCATACACAGATGTCAAACAGTGCGAAAGATGCCACGGAGGCTAAGGCCAATGCTACCGAAGACGAACGAGGCTGTGACTTATCAGCCTCAAACCAGCTAAGTTTGAGAGAGATAAGTGCACAAATAACAGGCCTAAAATCTGATTTAACCGACAAATGGACTACACTCAAAGAAGATTTTCGATCAGAGCTGAAAGAGGAGTTGATGCAGTTCAAGCTGCAGCTGGAACAGCAGTTAGCCAACACGTCGCAAATGCTAGAGGAACAAGGCCAAAAACTAAAAGAAGCAGAAGCGCGGCTGGATGAACAGGAATCCTGGTCTGCAGTGGCAAATGAAGCATTTCAACACATGCTGAAGGAACAACAGACACTGAAGGAGAAGCTCAATGACATGGAGTCAAGATCCAGGAGAACCAACATGAGAATTTATGGGGTGCCGGAAGGATCGGAGGGGGGCTCGGTGATTCAGTTCGTGGAAAAGCTGATAATTAATGAAGGACTGATTCAGGAGGGAACAGACTTGCAAATCCAGCGAGCACATCGCTCTCTCGCCCCTAAACCGGGCCCCGGAGTGCCATCGAGATCTATAATCATCAGCTTCCTACAGTACCAGGTGAAAGAAACGATCCTCCGGAATGCATGGAGGAAGAAAATCCAGCTGGGAGACAAGATCTTATCGTTTGACCACGACTATACATCAGAGGTGGTCCAGAAACGCAAGGAGTACAAAGAAGTTAAAGCTACGCTGAAAAAAAGAGGAATCCGCTTCCAGACGCCTTTTACTCGCATGCGCGTTCACTGGGAGAACGGAGCGCAGATGTATTACAGCGCAGAGGAAGTGGAGAATGATCTGCGCCAGAGAGGGCTGCTGGACCAGCCAGAGGAGGACCAAACTGTAGAACAGAACCCTCCACCGCAACAGCAACTCCAGCAGACATCACCATGGCAACGCGTCCCACAGCGTCGCCAGAGAGATGCGGCACTACGAGCGCGGGGGTGCTTGCAGGAATTTCAGCGCAAGCCTAAACCATGAAGAAGATAATGGATTAAGAAGGAAAAAAAAAGACGGTGTATAGTATTTACCACTCCCTGTCGTGAGTACTGCTGACTCTTTCTCGACGCTATAAACAATTAGCACCCATGTTTAAGTTGCAATGCCTGTTTTGTTAGGAACTTGTTTTGGGTAGAATTGGTGGTACCTGATGGGAAGCACCACTGATTCTGGATGGGGGCCCATTTCTCTCTCAGAGAGGCTCTCCCCCAAACCTGACGAGGGGTTAAAGACAGGGGACTTAAAATACCCACCCTTGGGAGTCGATTTAATTTGTTTTCTTTCTTCACTTTTTCTTTTGATGTATCTTAGTGTGATGCAGTCACACTTGTTATTGTTTTTTGCTCAGAGTTTAATTTATTGTTTGTTTAGGATGACTAGCCACCAACCAATAAAGAATATTTCCCAAATTTCATGTATGGCCAAATGTTAAAAGTAATGTCCCTTAATGTTAATGGCTTAGGGAATCCGATTAAAAGAGCAAGAGTTATGAATAAGCTGAAAAAAGACAATGTTGATGTTGTTTTACTGCAGGAAACACATCTAAATGCCAGAGAGCATGAGAAACTTGCAAAATTTGGTTATAGGAATATATTCTATAGCTCATTCACACAAAGCCATAGAAGGGGAGTTGCTATTCTCGTATCTAAATCAATTAAATTTGAAAAAAATTCAGAAGTGAATGATAAAGAAGGACGATACGTGATTGTTAGAGCACGTATTGGAAACGCTACTGTGACTTTGGGCAATGTTTATGTACCGCCTGAAAGTGACATGGCTTTCTATAAATCAATATTCGACATAATAACAAAAGAGGCTGAAGGAATTTGTATATGTGGGGGGGATTTCAACGCAATTCTTGATTTAAAACTCGATACAACAAGTATCAAAAGAAGCAATAGAAAAGCAACTAAAATGCTCAATACCACGCTTGGGGAGATTGGGATGGTAGATGTTTGGAGAGGGCTTCACCCGACAGATAGAGACTACACATATTACTCAGCAGCTCACTCTGTTCATTCCAGAATAGATTATTTTTTTATTGGGAAAGAAAATTATTACAGAGTTGATGAATGCAGAATTGGAGTAGCGGATGTGTCAGATCACAGCGCAATTTATTTAACTCTAAATCTTGAAAGTAAATTAAAAAGCACAGTCTGGAGACTAAATGTAGGACTTCTTAATAATCAATCAATAGTTGATCAAGTTAAACAAGTAATTAAGACATTTAAGGATGAAAATGATAACGGTCTTGTGAACTCATTAATACTGTGGAATTCATTGAAAGCAGTGATGAGAGGGAACCTGATTGCCAAGGCAACACATCTAAAGAAGAAAAGATTGGAAACATACAATAAATTATTGCATGATTTAAAAGTCCAAGAAAACGAATTTAAATTAAATAAAAATAATGAATCACAAAAGGAAATCCAAAAATTGCAATTACAAATTGAAAAACATTTAGATTTTGAAGTTGAAAAGAAAGCCTGATACATGAACACACATTATGAACGAGGCCCAAAATACACTAGATTGTTAGCTAGAAAGCTACGCAAGCAGCAAGTAGATTCTGCAATCCCAAATATCAAAGACCCACTCTCTCAAGAAATTCATTCGGATCCACAGAAAATAGAAAACACCTTTTACTGTTATTATAGCAGTTTGTACTCACAAGAGGGCGCCACTGACAGGGGAGCAATTAAAAGTTTTTTAGACAAACTAGATCTACCTTGTATAGGACAAATCCAAAATAAAAAAATAACAAAGGAAATAACACAACAAGAAGTTGAAAAGGCCATAGGTAGATTTAAAACAAATAAAGCTCCAGGTAGTGACGGATTCCCCATAGAGTGGTACAGAAAATTCAAAATGGAACTAACGCCACTTTTACTAAGAGCCCTAAATTATACCCACAAAGAAGGTAGGACTCCACCTTCATGGAAAGATGCAATAATCACTTTAATCCCCAAGGAAAATAAAGATAGACAGAACTGCACTAATTATAGACCAATATCAATTTTAAACGTGGATTATAAAATCTATACATCAATTTTAACTAAAAGATTTGAAACATTTATTGCTGAGTTAATTGATGAAGACCAAACTGGTTTTGTGAGAGGCAGACAAACCCAGGATAACATTAGAAGAAGCCTGCATGTAATTCACACCATAACTAAAAACAAAATAAAAGTAGCTCTAATTAGCCTTGATGCAGAAAAGGCTTTTGATAGGGTGAACTGGGATTTCCTCTACCAAACCCTAGAGAAATTTGGATTCACACAGAACTCAATTAAATGTATAAAAGCCATCTATGACAAGCCTACAGCTAGAATAAAAATAAACGGTTCCCTCACAGACCGATTCGAGTTAAAAAGAGGAACGAGGCAGGGCTGTGGCATCAGTCCGACTCTTTTTTCTCTATATATTGAGTATTGAGCCACTGGCCCAGGCCATCCGGCAGTGCGAGGAACTAGAAGGAATTAAAATTGACGGCAGAGAACAAAACATTGGATTATTTGCAGACGACGTGTTACTGTTCTTAAAGAACATTAACACTTCCATGCCTAAACTAATGACACTTCTCAAAGAATTTAACTCTCTTGCGGGATACAAATTAAATATTTCTAAAACTCAAACCCTGCTTTTCAACCACTTCCCATCAGAAAAAACTGCATCTAGCTACAATATTAAGTGGGACAATAAAAGAATTAAGTACCTTGGAGTCTTTTTACCCAAAAATTTGTCACTCCTATACGAAGAAAATTATAATACAGTTAACTTAAACATCAATCTGGATATTAAGAGGTGGTCAACTTACCCTTTTGATTTAACAGATAGGATAAATGTGGTGAAAATGAACATCTTACCAAGGCTACTCTTCCTATTCCAGTCACTTCCAATACAAATACCTCCCAAGCAGTTCATAGAATGGGACAGGATGATATCCAGATTCATATGGGAAGGAAAAAAACCAGGATCAGATATGCAACGTTACAATTGCCTAAAGATAATGGGGGAATGTCTCTCCCCAATTTGAAATTATATTTTTTTGCAGCACAGATGCGCTACGTTTGTTGTTGGTGTGACTCTGAATACTACTCCAGGAGGAAAGAGATTGAGACATGTGTATCAGGACACCCGATTCACACACTTTTAGGAGAGGAGGACTTACCAAACAACATTACCACATTATTAAATCCAATAACAACATTTACCCTGGAACTTTGGCAAAAGGTAGTACGGCAATTAAAGCTGAAAAAGGAAAAGAAAATACTTAAATGGATTTATCTTGACAAAGACTTTAAACCAGCAAAAGACGATTCCACATTTAAGCAGTGGAGAACAAAGGGGGGTTACAGCCTTTGCCACAATCACAAATAAAAATAAGATGAGGGACTTCCAGGACTTAAAGGTGGAATTTAGACTCACCAACCATGATTTTTTTCGATACCTCCAGGTGAGGGAATATTTTAACAAAGCAATTAGATCAGAAGAGGGGTGTGAACAAAACCCAGTCTTAGAGGCAATAATTGGAGGGTACCAGCATAAAACATTAAAAATGATCTCTAAACTGTACCACAGCCTCATTTCATGTCAGAAAAACAACATAATATGTTAAAGAAAAGTGGGAAAAAGAAATGTCTATCACTATTTCAGAGAAAAAATGGTATTCAACATGTGCATCAACTCAGTCTTCTACCACATCACTGAAATGGAGGGAATTTAATTGGAAAAATCTCATGTGTTTCTTTATTACACCTTCAATTAAAAGCAAACTCTCAGCAGATCCTCAAATGTGTTGGAGACAGTGTGGTGCAGTAAAGGCAAATCACTCTCACATCTTCTGGAGCTGTTCGCAAATAGGACCATTTTGGCACTCCATCCATCATGTCTTAACAAACGCTCTGCGCTACACAATTCCCTTCAATCAGGTCGTATTACATCTGGGCAACATTTCTGAAACAGTCATTCCCCAAGATCAGTATTTGGTGAAAATATTCCTGATTGCAGCAAGGAAAGCACTAACCAGAAGATGGCTTAAGCCAGAACCACCAACCCTCACAGACTGGACTGAAATAGTGGAGGAGATCTACATCATGGAAAAGATGACCTTTGTTTTAAGATTGAGAGAAGGAAATTTTGAGGAAAAATGGGACAGATGGACTGTATATAAAAACTCACTGACCATTGTATGACCTGTTTACATTTCTGGGATGGTGGCTGACATGTTCCATTTATTTTTATTTTTATTTATTTTTTTTCTCCTTGCCTTTTTTATCTATTTATTTTTATTTATTATCATTATTTTTCTTTCTTTCGTTTTCTTCTCGTTGTTTGTAAGACTTAATTCGTTTGATGTCATGTTCAAGAGTTCTATATCTTGTTTACAAAAATGAAAAATAAAACTTAAGTTAAAAAAAAAAAAAGAATAAACATCAAGAGGGCGTGATCCTCTTCATGTAATTGTAATTACTACAAGCCCATAATGAACCTTCTTTGGGTTTCAGGTCTTCCTTGCTGATGACTAGAAACAGAGGACACCCCTCTTGGGAAATTTCTAGGGCACAATTGCAGAACCTTCTTGACTTTCATTTTACAGTGAGGGAAACTGCACGCTTCTTTTGTGCAGTTACAGCAGTGTTTTTCAACCTTTTTGAGCCAAGGTATACGTTTTCCTTGACAAAAATCCTGCGGCACACCAGCAACCAAAAACTCTCCATGATTTCATGTACATTTTTGTGATAATTGAGGCACAAAATATGTGAAGTTTCAGCTGTTTTTACACAAAGTTGCGGTAGTTTTCAACAATAACGTTCAACTAAACTAGTTAAAAGTTTGCCCAGGTAGTTGTTTTTCCCTTCAGTTTTTTAAAATGCAGTTTTATGTAAACCTTATAAAAACTGAATAAAATGACATTTTTTAAACTGTAATTTGTTTTTAAATATTTTTTTGTGTTTGTGAAAGAGCAAGTTTTGAAAAATATATATTAACAGCATGTTGGATCAAATTTACACAAAAATGACCAACATTATATTCATGTTTATAAGTTTAATTGTAACTACACAAAAATGGGAACATGCTGACGTTTTATTCGTTTTTCTTTTGTCTAAATGAAAAGTGTTTGATTTCTTTTTGGGAGATTAAATTGTTTTTTATATTAGCTAAATGTGTCTGTTGGCCACTTCTCCTTAATGCTGTATCTTTAATTTTATTTTTTACTTTTATTTCAACTTAACTTCAAGTTTTTCAAAAGTGTATAAAGTCTGAAAAGAATTTGCCCTTTAATTCAGATATTTTTAGAAAGCCACTGTTTCTTTCATAGAGATGACCAATACACTGGAACCTCTGATTTGATTTCTTTTGTTCTCCAATGCAATCCCCTCTTTGCATTATTGCTTAATTACATCACAGAATGAGCAATGTTGAAGTAGAAAATGAAAAAGCATTCTGTCGATCAATCCAGACTGAGTTTTTTCATTTTTTTTTTTCTTTTTTTTTTGGATGCTGGTGTGCCGCGGGATTTTTGTCAAGGCTAAAGTGTGCCGTGGCTCAAAAAAGGTTGAAAAACACTGCACTAGAGAACCTATTGAAAATGAAATGTCAAATAGCATTTTCATTATCATTTTAATTAAGTGACAGAATCAGCGGTGATGAAGAGGAAAATGAAAAAGCATTTTGGAGGATTGATTTTTTTCATTTTCATTTTAATTTTGAGTAACAACTGCAGCTTTATTTTGAAAATGAAAAAGCATTTCTGGTGTTGACTTTTATTTTTAATTATGCTACAGAAAAAATTCCACATTTCTTAGACAAAATTTCAGTTTTCAGTTTCTTGAAAGTAACTATAAGACGATGGGATGAAGATGAAACCCTTGATGTAGTCTAACATTGAACATGTAAAGTGACATTTAATGAATCAAAACGTTGATTTCTGTTCTTACTTTATGTTGTAAACCTTTAATTTCCACATTTGCAGCAACAGCAATCATTAATTTAATGATTGCTTATCTGCCTTTAAGTGTTTCATTTTTAAAGAGGATCTTAGAAGATACTTCTTAGATGACTTAACTTCTCAAATTTTAGTGGGTTGAGTCTCTAATATTATGGAAATAACAGTCCAAATCTTGGACTGGATTTTGTTGACCTTTTCTTTCTAATCTGTTGTGTTTTTTGACCACGAGATGGCGCTGTCACGACCAGATTAATGCTCTTTCTGGCCTGTCAGATGTCAGTATTGTAACAACATATTTGAAAAAGATCAGTTATCTTTTAAAAACTTTTAAATTATAATGTCATTAACAGATTTAATTTAGGCAATACTCCAAATAAGTCAAAGTTGTCTGTTTATCAGAGCCTTGCTTGAAGTTATTGAAGTTTTATTTCCAGATAGGTGTCAAAAACTGGGCAGCTGCTCCACAGCACAGACATGGCTTCCAGTCACAGATAAGCAGCCGTGCACTTCATTCACACCCAACCACATGGCAAAATATACAACACTTATGCATTTGTTTAATACAGCATGGTTAACCTGAAATCTTCTTCAGCTGGTCAACTTTTTTTTTTGTTTTTTTTCCAGTTTCTTGTGCTTGTTGGTCTCTCAACCTATTTAGGATATCTTGAGACTAGCCAATTTCTCCAACGCTAACCGTTCTGGTATCCTGTGATTTTTGGTCTCTTAACCTGTTCACAGTTTCTTGAGACTAGCCAATTTTGTACTTGGGGGGTCCTAACCTCCCCCAGACACAAACCTGGTTAACCATCCTCTCATCAGAGAACTGTTGGAGCTTCCACACTGTAGGACAGTTAATCCCTTATTTCTCTCCTTTATTCCATAAAACAGCAACTTCACTTATTTGTTTCTTTTAAAAAGATACAACTTCTAATTGCAACATTTTTCCACAGTTGCTTGCTATTGATGCCCAGGAAGTTACGAGATGATCAATGAAAATCTGTCAAATTTGGTTCTGGAGCTAAATTTGGTACTAAAAGTGCTTTTTTGAGAATTCCAGATGGCTGCCTCTTCCCGAGGTCAAAGGTCGAGAAAACTCCAGGGGTGGTTGTAAACTTAACCTAATTTCATGTGTTTGAAGTTTTGTGAAAATCGCTTTAAAAAAAAAGTTCATTTTTCCATATTGTGGAAAAACGCAAAATTCGCTAAATCTCAGATTTTGGCACAAAATGGCCGCCATTTTGTGCCAATCTTTTTGAGTTTTCTTTAGTTGTTGCAAAAACAATATGGCTGCTGCGAGCCATAAAAATAAATCACCTGTTGGAGGTGACTTTGTGCCGCCTCATCAAGTTCATCTCCTCTTTAGCCTTTTCAGTTTTTGACAGAACCTGCTTCCATTTGTGACTTCATGTTTGATCAACCTGTTGTGTTCTGATGTAGCCACTAGGGGGCGATGTACGATAAAAGCAGGAGAAGAAGGAGAAATGAAAAAGGAGGAAGTTACTGCCTCTACTGCCAACATGTTCTGCAACGACTGGATTAATAAAGTTCATCCTAAATGATTCACCGTGTGATCTCTCCACGACTTCACCACATAACACAATCTAAAGCGCTTTGTTTGGATTATCAGGTGAACTGGTGACCTTGAGTTCTTGGAGTTAGCGCAGTGCTTCTCAATTATCTTTTGCAAGGCTCCCCCTAGGAAAAAGAAAATGTTTCGAGCCCCCCACCACACACTCGCTGCGTGACAATATATCAGGTCAGTGTTTTTCAACCTTTTTTGAGCCATGGCACACGCGGCACACCACCCACTGATAAAGTGGAAAAAAAAAAAACAACTTTATGGCAATATGTGTTGTACGCAGAAAGAGTAACTGAATGCATAATCTCTTTTCCAGCATGAAGCCCATTTATTTTGAACCACACAACGTTGAACATCGCACATGGGTCATCTTCTAATTGTTCATGTTTATACTCAGTGTGAAACTTGGGCCGGTTTGGAAGATCGCAGAGTTAATATCCTGGCAGGAACTGAGGAAAGACACACACGAAGCTCTTCCTCCACAGCTCTCAGTCCTTCTCTGTTTTTAGTTTTTACAGCAGTCAGGCTTGAAAAGCTCACCTCACACAGATACTATGTTGTGGAAAATGTGAGCAATGTCAAAACAGCTTTGTTGGCCAGCATGGGGAATTCCATGGCAGCTACCAACCAAAAACTGTCCAAACGTAGATCAGCAACATTTAGCTTGAGACCACGATATTGTCTCAGTTCAGTTAGTTCCTCCTGCTCCTGTAAAGTCATGTCCTTTCAAACAGCTGATGCTGAGCTGAATGGGTCCCCGACCCAGTCAAGGCAGTCCGTGGAGGTTGAAGGAAAATACAATGACATCTTCTCCTGAAGAGTTTTCAGATGTTTAACTACTATCTCACACAGTGCTGCAGTATTAACATCTTGCCATTTATTGGTGAGTGGGAACATTTCAAGATTGCCACTTTCCACATGTTGCTGCCAAAGTTGCACCAATCCATTTCTTTTAACTGTACTTGTAAGCAGATTTTCATTTTGGCCTTGCATTCGTGTGTTCAGTTCATTCAGATGAGGAAAAATATCTGCCAGGTATGCCAGCCTTGCACACCACTCATCATTTGCAAGCAGCTTTGCGTAATCGGACCCCTCATTTGTCAGAAACACTTTAAGTTCCTCTCGCAGCTCATACACACCAACCATCAGACCTCCGCATGAAACAGCAAGGCTTTATCCTCCGCTCCCATTTCCTCACACAAAGCTGCAAATATGCGACTTTTCACAGGTCGTGACTTCACCAAGTTTATCATGTGCACAACATCATCCAACACAGGAACGAGGTCTGCTGGTAAAGTCTTGGCTACGAACAGCTTTGCGATGTAAAAAACAGAACATAATGATCACATCTGGGTTTTTTTCCTTCACTCTGCTTACAAAGCCTTTGGTGCGCCCGACCATGGCTGCAGCTCCATCAGTGCAGACACTCGTGCAGTTTTCCAACTTCAGTCCTCCTTTTTCCAGATATTCTGATGTCACCCAAATTTTTTCATTTCCAGTTGTTTTTTTTCTGGCAAAGCTTTGCAAAATAGAAAGTTTTCTCTGATTATGTCTCTATCCACAAAACGCACATTGGCCAAAAGTTGAGCATGTCCACTTATATCAGTAGACTCATCAATTTGCTACGCAAATGTATTACTGATACGGATCGATGTGTGCAGACATCTCATTAATACGCCTGGAAATTGTGTCATCAAAAAGAGGGACTTGGGGTATTTCTTTAGATTAAATTAGATTAGATTCAACTTTATTGTCATTACACATGTACAAGTACAAGGCAACAAAATACAGTTTATGTCTAACCAGAAGTGCAGTAGCAGCAAGTGCAGGATAAAGGTGACAGTGTATATTTAAATTATTAAAAAAAAAATGTACAGGTTATTAATAATTAACTTCAAAATTGGCAGGTAATACTGAATTTAATGTTGTGCTGGATAAAAAAGTTAAAAGGTCAGTGGGTGGCAGAGTTCCATAAGGAGACAGCTCTCGGAAAGAAACTGTTCCTCAGTCTACTGGCTCGAGTCCGGGGGAACCTGAGACGTCTGCCTGACGGCAGGAAAGAAAACAGTTTGTGCACAGGGTGAGAGGAGTCCTTTAGGATACTGTGTGCCCGACGGAGACAGTTTTTCTTCTGAATGTCCTCAATGGCTGGGAGTGGGGATCCTATGATGCGTTGGGCAATTTTCACCACCCGCTGCAGTGCCTTACGCTGCACAGCAGAGCAGCTCCCGTACCAAATTGTGACACAATTGGTTAAGATGCTCTCTATTGCGCAGCGGTGGACGTTCACCAGGATGGCTGAGGCAAGCCGGTTCTTCTTGAGTGTCCTCAAGAAGAACAGGCGCTGGTGAGCCTTCTTGATCAGGCTGGAGATGTTGGTGGTCCAGGACAGATCCTCTGAAATGTGAGTACCCAGGAACTTGAAGGATGAAACATGCTCAACTACTATCTTGTTGATGTAGATGGGATCATGTGAGCCTTTTTTCTCCCTTCTGAAGTCCACAATGAGCTCCTTGGTCTTGTTGGTGTTACGGAGCAGATTATTGTCCGTGCACCAAGTGGTCAGATGCTGGATCTCCTCCCTGTAGGCAGTCTCATCATTGTTGGTGATGAGACCTATCACCGTAGTGTCGTCTGCAAACTTAATGATGGTGTTAGATCCGTACATTGGTCTGTAGTCGTAAGTGAAGACTGAGTAGAGAAAAGGGCTCAGCACGCAGCCCTGTGGTACACCGGTGTTGAGTGTAATGGTGTTAGAGCAGATGTGGTCTGACCTAACAAACTGAGGTCTGTTGGTCAGAAAGTCCATAATCCAGTTACAGAGTGAAGTGTTAATATGCAGATCACTGAGTTTGAGGATTAACTTGGAGGGAATAATAGTATTGAATCCTGAGCTGAAGTCAACAAACAGCATTTGTGCATAAGTATTCTTATTGTCCAGGTGTGTGAGTACAGAGTGCAGTGCTAAGGAGACTGCATCCTCCGTGCTCCTATTATTACGGTAGGCAAACTGGTGAGGGTCCAGTGTGGCTGGGAGAGAGGCCTTCAGGTGTGCCAGGACCAGCCGCTCAAAGCACTTCGTTAGTCGCTTCAGGTCCAAGCATCTCATTTACAATGGCTTTGCAGGCAGGACGTATTAGTTGCTCTGCCACAGTGTGGAACTTTTTGGATTTAGCCACAAGTTCAGCGACATGGTAGCTAGCTTTAGGGGTCTCTCATTTACCTTTGCAGTTTTTCTCATAAAAGTTGCCTGTTTCTCTGTGTGTGTTTACGCAACAAAATATTCCACATTTTTGTTTTGAAGTGAAGGGTGTTTTGTTTGGAGATGGCGTTCAAGTTTACTTGGGACCATAGCCTCGTTGGAGAGCTTTTCACCACATACCAAGCACAACGGAGTCGGTGCCGTTGCATCACCGGTAAAAGTAAATCCACATGAAAGATAGTTTTCGTTGTGTTGCCTCCTGGCAAAAACTTTCCTGGACGTCACCGTCTTTGCCTTCTTTTGACCTTCACTCATACTAGGGCCTTCATCTGGATCCGGATTTTGTCCAGGGTCCAGTTCAGAGCCAGAATTTTTCTTAAAAAACGTATCCATCACTTTCACCATTGTCCTGTCATTCACAATGTCACCGTCAACGCCACCTGCCGCTGCATGCATGTGTCACTAGTTCGCTTGACTCCAAGCACAAAGCAATTAGTTATCTGCCACCTACTGGTATGGAAGAGTACTGAAGAGTAATGATTATTCTGCCAGGCGCTAGAATGCACAGGCACACAAATTGATAATTTCCCACGGCACACTTGACAATATCTCGCGGCACAGTGGTTAAAAAACAAACACTGTATTATTTTGTGTAAGTATCCCTAAAATTGTATATTTTAACATGAACACAAAAAGCAATATAAATCCACTTTCAACAAGTATTACCTTCATTTAGCCACACAGAAACCCTGTTATAGTCCAAAACAGAAAAGAAGCTTAAAGTGGCAAGGCAAGGCAAGTTTATTTGTATAGCACAATTCGTACACAAAGTAATTCAAGGTGCTTCACAAAACAGAAAAAATGCATTAACCCTTGTGCTATCCTAGGCACTTTACCGTTGGAAGTTGGGTCATCTAGACCCACTAGACAGTGCTCTGAACCTTTTTTTTTTTCAATGATTTGTGATCTTCACTGGTTCAATGGATTACATGATATTTGTCCACCTTTATCCACCTTTGTTATGGTAGGGAGAACACGTCAAAGTAAGGGCGGGGTCATCCAAGACAGCACAAGGGTAAAAATCACAATACATCATAGAAATAATCAATGTAAAATTTACTTTAAAAGAAAAGAAAAAAAAGAAAAAAAATGATTTAAAAAGAAAGGAAGGAAAGAAAAGTGCAGATAGGACCTTTCAGTCATATACACGGCTAAACAGAAATGTTTTAAGTCTAGATTTGAACATGAACACAGAAGAGGCCTGTCTTATGGCTTCAGGGAGGCTGTTCCAGATTTTAGCTGCAGAATATTGAAACGCTGATTCCCCTTGTTTAGTTCTGACTCTGGGAATCAACAGGAGGCCGGTCCCTGAGGTCCTCAGAGTACGAGATGGTTCATATGGCACTAACATGTCAGAGATGTACTTTGGTGCGCGGCCATGGAGAGACTTGTATACAAGCAGAGCTGCTTTGAAGTCTATTCTTTGAGGTACAGGGAGCCAGTGCAGAGACCTGAGCACAGGACTAATGTGATCATACTTCCTGGTTTTGGTCAGGACTCGAGCAGCAGCATTCTGGATGCACTGAAGCTGTTTTACAGCTCGTTTGGAGAGGCCGGTGAGCAGGCCGTTACAGTAGTCTAACCTACTGGAGACAAATGCATGAATAAGTATCTCCAGGTCTCGCTTTGACATTATGTTTTTGATTTTGGCAATGTTTTTCAGATGGTAAAATGCCGCTGATGTCACTGACTTGATATGGCTGTTAAAGTTCACGTCAGAGTCCATGATTACCCCTAGATTTCTGACTTGATTTGAGGGTTTAAGAGACAGAGAATGAAGGTAGCTGCTGACACTTTCTCTTTGTTTCTGTGGGCCAAAAACAATAACTTCGGTCTTGTCTGAGTTTAGCTGGAGAAAGTTGTTCTGCATCCACGCGCTGATCTGTTGGAGGCAGTGGCTGAGTGAATCCACCGGCCCATATTCACCTGTTGTCAGTGACACATAGATCTGAGTATCATCTGCATAGTTGTGATAAGATATTTTATTACTGCGTATTAACTGCCCTAGTGGTAGCATGTAGAGGTTGAACAGAAGGGGTCCCAGGATCGATCCCTGGGGCACACCACAATTCAAGCCGATGTAGTCTGAGACACAACTCCCAATTTCAACAAAGTATTTCCTGTCTTCTAGATAAGACTTGAACCAACTTAGGGCAGATCCAGAGATGCCAACCCAGTCTTGGAGTCTGTGCAAAAGGATCCCATGATCAACAGTATCAAAGGCAGCGCTCAGGTCTAGCAGGATTAAGACAGTGACTTTTCCATCATCAGTGTTCAGGCGGATGTCATTGGTTACCTTGATAAGAGCAGTTTCTGTGCTATGATGGGGTCTAAAACCTGACTGGAAAACATCAAATGAATTGTTTAATAAGAGAAAGTCAGTGAGCTGTTGGTAAACAACTTTTTCAAGGACTTTTCCTAAAAATGGCAGATTAGAGATAGGTCTGTAATTATTCGGTACAGTGGGATCAAGACCGCTCTTTTTCAGGAGGGGTTTAATGACTGCAGTTTTTAAGGCCTCTGGAAATATTCCAGATTGAAGAGACATGTTAACTATTTGAGTAATTGGTGGCAACACACTGTTCAGGACAGACTTTAGAAATCTAGTGGGTAACACATCAAGGCAGCATGTAGACGAGCTCAGACACGTGATGGTCTCTTGGACAGTTTGGTCAGTGACAGGAACAAAGTGAGTCAGCTTAGAGTGAGTAGGTGGCCGTTGGATAGTTATGTGTTGTGGAGTTGATGGCTTTTTTAATGCCCTGAACCTTGTCATTAAAAAATACAGCAAACGCATTACATTTCAGTGCCTGAAATAAAACTTTTAAAAAGTGATGTAAAAAGTGGAATATGTCCTCATACAAAACTATAAACACGCTTTCCTTTAAATTTCAAAACAAAAAATAAATAAATAAATTCCAAACTATTCCAAACAAATACGAACATCAGACCAAATATGGAGCATCTGCACCCCCTAGTGGCCAAAAGAAATACCTACAAGCATAAAGTTACACTAACTCAGTGATTCTCAATTCTTTTTTGCAAGCCCCCTCCTAAGATAAAGAAAATGTTTCGCGCCCCCCCACCTACCCCATATTGCCTCCATTGTCCATAAATAGGATAATGATACCAGTGTTTCAAACCGTTCTGTCTTTCTTTCGTCAATTTTTATTTTAAAAACCTGGACAGCTTTTACAGTTCATGTCAGCCTGAATTTGTTTTTTTTTACCAATTTAGGATGAAGAGAGTAACATAAAAGAAAGATTTGGTGACTCTTATGTCAGCTTCAAATGTGCAGTTAGTTTTTTAAATCACACTGAAACATCTTCAGCTGCCAGAGTTTATTGCATGAAAAACCCATTTTCTAGTCTGTTGTTTATTCCAAACTATAGAGAATTCACAGGGGATAAAAACCCCACGAGATGTATTTTATCAAGTCAACTCAACATCTAAATTAGGCAAAAACAAAGACAGTTTATCTTTATCTCTGTGCTCATGTTGTTGTTATCATGCTGACTATCGTGATTTTGAAGTTTCAGTCAGGTGATGACTTTTTGTAAATCGATGTGGTTGATTAATGATAAATCTTGACAAATATGAAAAAAAAAAAGATTTTTCTGAATCTTTCCTTAGATAGCGTCTCCAGTTCCTATGAATACTTAATAATGTTTATGTGCACTACATGTATTTATCTATAAATGTGTGTTTTTTTAATCAATCAATCAATCAATCAAACTTTATTTATAAAATAGCGCTACTCATGCATTTGTGCAGCTCGAAGCGCTTTAACATTAAAAACAGAAAATACACAATATTACAGTAAAAAACCCAACCCACCCTTTACCCTTCCCACTCCCTTCTGTTAAAACATATGACCCATGACCCTCACGTACAATGGATAATGACTATGTAACTGTAAAATTAAACAAAAAATAAATAAATAAATAAATAAACAAACAAGTAATGCTTGGCTCTGCCATGAGGAAACAGTATTTGGGAATTTTTTCATACCACGTGAGACAACCACGGGGTCCACTTCACAGCCATGAAGTTGCAAAGTTAGACTCCAGCTGCCCCAGCAAGGGCGACAACCGCGGCAACAACCCCGACCAAGCCGTCCTGGAAGAAAAGATCCCCACAAGAAACACTGAGGCTAAAACCATGATAAGATACTAAAATTAAAGACATAAGATGTATATAAAAAATTGAGAATAAGATGCATACAATGAAATTAAATGCATAAACTAGCCAATACTAAAACTCATAGAATTAATTAGCAGTTAAAATCAACTAAAAGCTAAAGTAATACCCCTTGTGCTATCCTAGGCACTTTACCGTTGGGAGTTGGGTCATCTAGATTCACTAGACAGAGCTCTGAACCTTTTTTTTTCAATTTTTTGTGATCTTCACTGGTTCAATGGATTACATGAAATTTTTCCACCTTTATCCACCTTTGTCATGGTAGGGAGAACATGTCAATGTAAGGGTGGGGTCATCCAAGATAGCACAAGGGTTAAAAAGCTGGGTCTTGAGCCTCTTCTTAAAACCTCTACAGTCTCTGCGGCCCTGAGACTCTCTGGCAGGCCGTTCCACAGGCGAGGACAGTGATGGCAGAACGAAGCCTCACCATAAGTTTTGGTCCTCACCTTGTAGGAACAACTAAGAGGCCAGCACCGGAGGACCTCAGGGTCCACGAGGGCTCATACTTTAAAATAATATCTTTTAAATAAGAAGGCCCAAGATCATAAAAACATTTATAAACCATTAAAAGAATTTTTAAATAAATCCTGAAACGCACAGGGAACCAATGCAGTGAATTTAAAACTGGTGTCATGTGTTCCCGCCCTCTGGTCCTCGTCAGAAGTCGTGTTGCAGAGTTCTGCAATAGCTGCAGATTTGAAATAGACTTTTTGGGTAAACCAGAGAGCAGGGCATTACAATAATCTAAACGACTGAAAATAAAAGTATTCATCAGCACCTCTGTGCTGGCAAGAGAGAGGAACGGGCGGACTCTGGCAATGTTTTTGTTAATGTGTGAGATCAAATTTAGCTCAGAGTAAAAAAAAAACGCCCAGGTTTCTCACACATTGAGAAGGTTTAAAATTATCAAGATGTGGTAAAATCATCTCTTTCTAGTCATCAGAACCGATGATTAAAACTTCAGTTTTGTCCTGGTTGAGCTGTAGGAAGTTTTCTGCCATCCATGACTTTATATCTAAAATACAGTTAAAAAGAGTGTTAACAGGTTCAAGGTCATCAGGAGGCAGGGCGATGTAAAGCTGTGTATCATCAGCATAGGTGTGAAAGTCAACGCCATGTCTCCTGATGACATCCCCAAGAGGCAACATATATAAATAAAAAGTGTTGGACCTACAACCGACCCTTGGGGAACCCCACAACTTATTTCATGGATTCTTGAAGAGCACATATCCATACTTACATAAAAGTGTCCATCTGTAAGGTAAGAGTAAAACCACTTAAGAACATTTCCAGAGAGGCCCACTAGACTCCTAAGTCTGTCTAATAGAATCTGGTGTAAACTGTATATTTTTTTTTTTTACTGTATCAAAAGCAGCACTGAGATCCAGTAGCACCAGAACAGAAAGTCATAGTTTATTCTAAGATCGTTAACAATATTTATTAGAGCTGCCTCTATACTGTGGTTTGTCTTAAAACCAGACTGGTATTTCTCTAAGATTTTTGGGGTGATCAAAATCTCATGCAGTTGAGTAGCTACACTTTTTTCTATAATTTTACTTAAAAATGGTAAGTTGGATACAGGTCTATAGTTATCCAGAGTTTTCGCATCTAAATGACTCTTCTTCAGAAGGGGCCTCACCACCGCCGTCTTACAGGCAGAGGGGAAGACCCCCGTCTGAAGAGAGCAGTTTACTATATTTAAAAGCTCAGATTCAAGGAATCTGAGTCTGATATGGCCAAGTCAACAATAGAGGACACCCCGGTAGACAGACCGTAGGTAATGACAAGGTCCAGGGTGTGTCCTCTGTTGTGAGTTGGTTGGTTGGTTACTTTACTTTTTTTCTGTGCTTAGGTTCTTCCTTCTATATATATTTTTTATTTTATTTTCAACATTGACTTTGATCATTCTTTAAAGGAGGGCACTGATGCATTGTGTAACTAGTTAATAAAAAACTAATTAATTATGACTTCAAGATGATATTTTTGGTTTTGCATTACGACATTTTAAATAAGGGGTGTGATATGGAGTTGTGTTCCCAACCTGAGACTAATTCATTGAAGAACTTCTTTCCGCAGCCCTACGGTCCGACATCCGAGTCCGGGAGCAACAGGTAGAACGCAATCGCCACGAGCGGAAAACAAACTCAACCTTGCACTCACTTACTCAGGACCATCCGCCACCACCCATTTGGGACTCTCAAGGTAAAACCTCTGAGGAACCTATGCAAATCGGCCACTCAAAACTTACCCTGGAAGAGCGTCAGAGACGCAAAGATAAAGGTTCCTGTTACTATTGCGGTCTCCTGGGACACCTTGTCAACCAATGTCAGCTTCGTTTAAAAGCCAAAACCAACTGCTAGAAGACAGGCCGCATGCGGGTTGCTCCATATCTAACACAGAAGAAAATTTCTTATACATCCCTATCAAGCTATGCCCTCAAGTAGGAATTCAAGATTGTTGTTGATTGATTCCGGTGCCGAACAAAGTTTCATTGATAGTCACCTTGTTACCAAACTTAATCTCCCCACAGAACCCTTGGATCATCCTGTCGAAGCAGCAGGGTTAAGAGGTCAACCTAGGAGAATCAACCATCGCACTAAACCTGTCCTTCTCATTACTTCTGGTAATCACCGTGAACTCATGCAATTCTTTATAACCCAGACTCTTCAAACTCCCATTATTTTGGGATTTCCTTGGCTCCAAACTCATAATCCTCAGTTCGATTGGAGAAACTGACATATTACTTATTGGAGGTTATATTATATGGCTAACTGCTTGCAGTCAGCTATACCACCTATACCATCCAGTAAGAATATTGACACTGACGAACTTGATCTTTTGAAAATTCCCTCCTGCTATTATAAGGGAATTTTTTTTGCAGTCACTGCAATATATTGAATCAAAGAGCTCCTTCTTAATAACAAACAGCCTTGTGTGTATTTTCAGTCTTTGGTCTTTTTAGTGATGAAATGTTTATTCTTTTTGTCTAAAAGCTGCTATCCACTACATATTTTGTGTAAAGAACATGTTCTGCTTTGGGCCAGTCTTCCTCATAATACACATTGCTAAGCATGGAAAGCAACCTCAAAATATTTTTTTTTCCAATAGATTTTAGGATTCACTAGGAAATTATTTCTCATCAAGACATTTTTTTCCAAAGAAGAGAGCTACATCATCATATTAGTTAAAGAAATTGATGTTTTCTGAATGAAAAAGTACAAGAATTGGACACCAAGACAATCCTGACAAAACAACTTAGGTTTCCTTTACTGGGACTGTTGCTTTGTTTCAAAAATCTTTATTTCACCAGGCAAAATATTAAGAACAGCTTCTTATTTACAATGTTGCCCTGAAAATGCTAAAAACACTTAAAGGAGAGGGAAGAAAACAACAAACATGTTTTAGACATATTAAATGACTGATTAAGAAAACATTTACACAACTCTTTAAAATTGTCCTTTACTCTGTTTAAAAGGGGAGAGTGGAATCAGAGTTTCCACATGCAGTATGTTTTAATAGAAGTTCCAATCATTTGTAGCAGCAAAACGAAAAGACATACGGCCATAGGAAGACTGTGTTTTTGGAACTTTCAATTTGAGGATTCAGTGTCAATATGTGTTGCTGAAAATACAATTTAAATACAATTTTCTTTTTACCTAATTAAAAACAGTGCAATTAAAACGTTAACAGGACTGGCCCAATTTGAGCTCTTATGTTTCTCGTATTTCTTAACCTTCTTTGTTTCCAGTGAGTTCTGTGTAACAAGGACTATTTATTCTTTGTTTAAAAAAAATCCCATTTTCATTTTGTTGGTTTATGAAGGAATATTTACAGGGCTTGAAAATATCAAATACAACAGTTTTGAACATTTAAGCAGGAATAAACACACCAAAGAGACTATTGAAATAGTTTGTCTCCAAAGCAAAGGTATGCTAGAAGAACTCCAATCTCAATTTAGTATTTGAAAAGAAAAAAAAGACTCCACACATTTCTGTCTGTGATCTGACTCTGCCTCCATGTGGATGAAGGAGCCTACATATTTTTCTTTTCTATCCCAAGTTGTCAATAACAGGACTTTCTTCCACCCTTAGGGGGCCCTCTGTGGCATTGTAACTTTTGGTATCTTGCTCTTACCTGGATTTAGTGTTTTTAGTTTGTGTTAAAGAACAACTCCTTTTCAGATCAGCCCATCATCCTGCAGCCTGACAGTGACAGGATGCCTCACTTTTCACCTAAATACACTAAAATCTGAAAAATATACTCTTAAACTGTTTCCTCTGCGACAACATACCCCATTTCTGTGAAAGATTACAAAGGCACCAAATCTACCATTTGCATCAACATGAACTCCCTAATGTGTTACACGCTGCGTCATGCTTTTTATAGAGAGCTCCACAAACCCGAAAGGCATGAAAACTTTCAGACTCCTGGTTTCTGTTAATGCTATCAAAATCATGGAGAAATGCTGAGCATTCACTCAGTTTATGCCGGGGGAGTGCACCTTTTTTGGATCAGTCACATATATTTTATTCTATCCATAAATCATTGCAGCCCCTCATAACTTAGTCCAGAGTAAGGTCATAGCACTCAGATCAGGGCGGTGATTTGTGGGGTTTGGAGGTGCTAAATAAAAAAATTGCAAAGAAATCTACAAATACTGACCGCAGGTTGTCAGCAGAATAACCGAAACACTTCATCTAACATGAGTGTAGGATGATCCAGGTTATTCTGAGCTCAAGGGTTGAAATCATAACACAACATTTTTGCCTCAAAGCGGAACATCACAGATACGAGTCAATATTTTATTCAAATCAAATCCTAGATAACATTAACTGAAATTTGTTACATTTTCTTCTCAAAATGATCTTTTGAATGTGTGCTGTAGGTCTCAGATCGATGCTGCAGCATGTTCTCATCTTTTAAAAGCAGACATCTGGCTGTCAGAATTCAGTGCAGTAGAAGAATCTGAAGTTGTCTTTGGCCTGTGTTTTTGATCATGTGCCAAATCTTCTCTAAAAGTAAAAAAAATCTGGAGTGTGGGCAGGACAACTCAACGTCCATACTCTCTCAAGATGAGTCCATGCTGTAGTAATAGCTGCAGTCTGTGGTTTTCGAATCTCCTGCTGAAATTCACAAGTGCTTTCCTGAACAATCTAGATGGGTGCTGCTCAAAATCCTCTCTGCTATTTCTAATAAATATGTATATAATTCAAAAGCGTACAAGCTGTCCATATAGTACGCATTTGTGTTCTTTCAGTCCATCTAAGATAAATACTTTGGAACTAACTGCCAGTAACACACAGCCCTGTGTCATGGTGCCTCTGTCAGTTCTCCTCCCTCTCTGCTTGGCTCTTGATTCTTCTCAGCTGTGTCCACTCACATCATCAACCACCAGACCTACATAAGGAGATCCAGAACCAGCATTCATCGCCAGTTCGTTGCACCTGATGGGGCCTAATCTGGTCTCATGTTATTTCTAGTCCATGTGTTCATGCTCTTGACTAATATTGTTTATGCCTCGCCTTCAAGACTTTCATACCACGAGTGGACGCCTGAGCCTCCTGTTTACCAGAGCCGAAGAACCTCACAGAACTCCAAGAACCCTTAAGCCACGCCACGAGCCATAGCAACCTCCAGCATCGATGCCTGTCACTCTCCAGCCTTGAGCCACGTCAAGATCTCAAGCAACTCCGAAAAATATTAAAACTATTACTTACCATCTACTCACCTGTGCTTTCCTTTCGGGTTCCAGTGCCTGGGTCTGCCTCGCCTAGTTTGCCATGACACCCTGAGGACAGACCATTCATGACCATTCAAACTGACCAAAGAAAACTGGCACTTTCAAATCATCTTTGGCTCACAGGACATGATTCTGCTTCTGGACCATGACTACATAATCCTTTAATTCCATTCAATTCAATGTTATTTAGCCAAAATTACAAGAATGGCTTCATACCATACATAATTGAATAATAAACATGAATCATAAAGAACATACAGTCATAGAATTCAATAGATGCTGACTAAACAGACTAAGCTAAACTGGGCATGCCTGCCCTTAGATCCTCCTTTGCAGTAAGGGAAAGCTCTTAATGAAATAGATCATTCATCTTCTAATGCATTCTGTGCCTTCCAGGGTCACAGCGCTGCTGGAGCTTATCCCGGCCACTTGCAGGCAAAGGCCGGGGACATCCTGGACAGGTTTCCAGTCTGTTGCAGGGTCACAACCACACACCCATGTACACTCACACACTTAAAGACAATATAGAGTAACCTATGAAGCATGTTTTTGGACTGTGGGTGGAAGCCGGTGTAGGTACCAAAACTGTTCGGTCTGCCATGAGTGTTTGGGGGCCTGCAACTATTGATGTCAATTTGATTGGCTGTATGTTGGTCCTGTGACGTGTCAGATAGTGATTAGTCTGGACAAATTACAGTACAAGCATAGAAGAAAAAGTTATGAGTTCCGTTGTAAACAAAGCTCCGACATAGAGCAGGCCAGAGCTTTATTATTGGCAGAACGGACCCGGACAAAGGGTTTGGATTAATTAATACGTGCTAACAACATTTAGCTGCAGATGAACTTAAACTGGAATAACATCAGCCTGTATTTTGTCTGGACCCGACTGGAAACACAAATCCAAGATTTTTTTCATGGTTTCTCAGGACTGTTCATTCATAAGCCACCCCCGCTCCAGATCGCACACTGTAACAAAGCACCCTCCCCTGCCCGCAAACACAAAGCGACAAGTCCGGTTGTTCTGCTCGCTCGTGTGGAGCAGCAGGTTTGTTCTAACAGCCACAGCCACTAACAAAGTGACTTGTGGCAAAATCTCACTATAGACATTACAAAGAATGTCAGAAACAAATTATGAAGGAAAAGAACTTTAGGTTACAAAATGAAACGTGAAATGAAAATGTAGAGCCCAAGCAGATCTCAATGCTACCTAGCTGATCCAAGTGGGATTGCCATAGTGTGACATTACCATTAGTGTCAGGCCCCCAAACAGTTTTTGAACCTACACCAGAGAAAACCTACACATGCTAACTCCACACAGAGAGGTCCCCCATTGAGGTTCTGCTGCTACCCCAGCCAGGACTTGAACCAGGGGCCTTCTTGTTGTGAGGCAAGAGCGCTAACTGCGCCAAGATGGACAGGTGATGGACCCGAACTCTAAGAGACAAATGAGCTTGTCTAACTCTACAACACCATGTTTGAATAGTGTAGCAGATGGGCTTCATCCAGATGGAGTTAGGGGACGGCTGGGGGTGCGAGACGAACCAGAGGCGAGGTCCACGGTCACATACAGAGGAACGGACGAGCCAACTGGAGTCTGGAATCAATCTGGAAAGAGGGACAACACATGAATCGCACTGCACCAAACACAGGCGTGGAGAGCTAAATGAAAAATAAATTATCAAGAATAGAGGAGAGAAGGAGAGTAGGAGTAGATGAGAATAGAGGACAGAATCCCAGTGCACCATAGTTACCCCAGCTTTAAACTTCTAGAAGCCTTCAGTTTTAAAATTCTCTCTTTCTTAGTGGAGATCAGTGGTGGAGTGGGACAACTTTTCAGTCCGAGAGTTTAACGGCCAAGACCAAACCATTTTTAGCCACATGAAAAATTAGGCAAGAATTTAGCACTTGATATAAATATATTATTGCAGTAATGAAAATAATCATGAATAACAAATAACAAACAAATAATTATAATAAAAAAGTTGTGGTTGAACAGAAATATTTCACAGTATGATGAAACAAAGGTTCAACAGAACATTTTTTTTTTTTTACAAAAAAGAATCTGCAGCATAAATAACTGCCTAAGAAGTGCACTAGTTTCTGCAACCTTATTTATTATTTTGTCATAGTCAACAGAAACGAGAATTTCTTTTTCTGTTCACATAAGCATAAATGCCTCCAAATGTTCCTGACTAAATGTGCTACGTAGCATGTTTTGTAGAGTGGAGAAGCTTCTCACACATGCAACTTGGGACAGAGAAAGGCTCAACAAAAATTTGTACGCCAGCCCCATAACTGGTCCTGCTCTCAAGTTCCATGTCTAGTTCACCTTTGCCCTCGTAAAGCCTTCATGTGCCATATTAGTATCTGTCCTGAGAGTGAAATCCTCCAGAGGGGGACTGGATGCTAGACGGGGTAGTTCTGTTTGTAAAGTGCTCACTGTGGCTCTCTCATCAAACCTAGACAGACTTTTACTTATTTCTTTAAGTGCTGAGCTGGCTAGTCCAGTAAGCGTTATCTCTGTAAAGTTTTTAGGATCAAGGCAAGCAAAATCTGAGATGAGTTTGGCGTTGGCTGCAAACCTCAGATGTATGCTACTTGTCACAGTGTCCAGAATGACACTGTGGACATTCACCTCAAAAGCAGCCTTGGGTGAAGCTTGTGGGACATCTTCTAAAAGCTCTCCTGGCATCATTTTATTTTTTTGTTACCCTTCTCTCTGGAAGCACAGCCTGTACCACAAGCTCACAACTTTCCACTTCCTGAAACTTTGCATTGGCTCTATTAACAAATACTTCAGCTGGTCTTTTCACTCCCTCAAAATCTCTGACACATTGTTTAATTTTCTGCTCAGTCCCCTCAACAAGTCACTGAGCTGACAAAAGGAGCATTCCTTGGGTCTGTAAGTATTTAGAGAGGGGTGAGGTGTGTTGAAAAATGCGTAGAAGGATTTAAGCAATTAGAACAAATTTTAGAAGCGTTTCAACGAAGCCCTTATGTCCTCTACGTTGGCTTCATTCCCCCATCTGCCATAACTGCGTTCAAGGTCAACAGCAAGTCAACAGGCAGTGCATCATCTTGTGGATTACCAAAACACACAAAGTTTTATGGAGAGCCTGGTCCTTAAGCCCATCACCTGGTTTCCCCTATTGGAATCAGTCTCCTGTGACGCCTGTCCACAGAGGTCTCTTCCCACACTTGCATACGCTAATGACTCTCAGAGAAACTGCTAGATCATTAAGCAATGAAAAGAGGGATGCACTGTTGTGTCTGCCAGGACTAGATTTAAAATGTGTGCATAACACCAAACATGAATCTGTGTAGGAGACTGCTGGGAAAGAAAAGCTGAAAACCCCTGAAAGGGCTCTTGCATGTTAAGTGCACCATCAGTGGAGTTACCTACACATGTGCTAATGTCAATATCAAGCTTCTGCAGGGTCTGTGTTAGCAGCTAAAGTCAATTTTTGCCTGTGGATCGTTCACAGTTTATCACACCAACCAAACGCTGAATGGCATCTGTCACTTATCTTACGATGATTGTACATTGGTCTGTTGAAGTGATACCCTGAGTGGTATCAATTTGGCAGAAAAGATTCCAGCCTTTTTCTAACCTCATCTGTCCTTTATAACCTGGCTAAGAACATCAACAACTTTACCAACAATGTCCTTTGACAAAAGAGTCACAAGTTAACCTCTACCCTTTGCACCACTCTCATAGTGTATTTTAGTTTGCTCAATACAACTCTAAGATGTTGCAATGATGAACAGCAGTATTTTCAAGAGTATAGGCAGCTTCTGCTTTATGTCCCCTGTAACTACCGGTAAGTCCACATTTGCCTATGACTTTTATCACAGCAATAATTCGTTCCATCACCTGACGCCTCCTTTTCGCCTGCTCATGATTTAAAGACCTTTTTTAAAAAAAGGCTTTTTACGTCTGCCTTTTTAGCCATCATGAAGTAGGCACTGGCACGCTCTCTATGGGTCTTACTTTTCTCCTTCTCTTCTATTTTCTGGTAAACATGTTTCCATATCTTGTTTCACAAATTGACCCTTTGAAGCAGGTGCAAATGCCAAACACACAGAGCAAAACAGTGATTGTGATTTGTCAGACTATGTTAGTCATTTTCAGTTGGTGCCATGCTTGTTGTGAAAAACATTTACAAGTAGGGGCAGTTTAAGAGTCTACGGAGGATGGTAATTAAAAAACATTTCTGGGTCAAAAGCTTGTGGATGGACAAAAAAATCAAAATATTCAGCCTCATCTGCACTGGCCTCTACATTCAGCTGTGCCTGTCCCTTCCCTAATTTTGGGTTTGTCAGTATCGTCTGCCTGGTTTTGGTCCTCAGATGCTAGCTTTTAGGTAAAATATCAATTAGGCTTAGAGGCCTTTACCAATTCCCATCTTCTAACTGTCTTCTTGAAAACACATCTGTGAGCTTTGCACATTTGGCAGCATCCTCAGTCAATGCCTTTCTTATCTTTAACCTGGCTTTTCCTGCCCCACTTAGTCTCTTCCTATTCTTTTTTTTCTCATGTTAATCTGCTGACATCCCGCTTCTCAGCCCCGCCTCGACTTTTTGGTAAATCTCTGGTGGACTCAACCAACTGTGAGCAATGCAAAGGGGTGTTTGTGTATACAGTTAACTCCGAAACTGGCGGTGCCGTTTTTTTTTTTTAAAGGGACGGGTTGACTCAGAGTGAACAGTGCTGCAAAGATTAATTCATATTCTTCTGACTATTTTTCCTTAACATCGAAAGATGAATGAATGACATGAATGAAGCAGCCCACCGGGAATCTGCCCGACTCTCTCGATTACCCACTCTGCCATTGATGGAGATCACTGCCAGTGCTGTGTCTCCACAAATTCCTGACTTTAGACACTTAATCCTCCATTTTAAAAATGATGCTAAACAATAATTAAGAATAACTGGACGGCTGCACTGTACTTGGCAACACTACTAGTCTGTAACCACCCTCTGCCTTGAGGGATGCGTACTGCACGCCTCACCTACTTTATTTCTAATGTGCATTCTTAGCAGATATAAAAGACTAAATGGGTCACAAACTGGCACCAACGTAATCAGACAGTTGGTGAGAAATAGAAAAATTAAGTAGTTAAAATAAAGTGTCTTTTATGGTGATAGACTGAAAACAGTAAAGCACATGCGTCAGCTGCAGCTCCAGTCAGTGTGTGCGGCACAGTTTGGGTGCAGGGTAGGCACAGGCTGCTTTTATTTTTAAGTAGCAAAAAGTATAATTATCTTTTTTAATATAAGTATTTTTTAAGCTATATTTTGCAAGTGAGGCTGTGCTTCACCTGCCTCCCCAGACTGCATGTCAATGCAAATGGGAAATGTTCATCTAGCTCCATCACATCTTTCTCAAAGCATTTGTTGCTTAGGTATCAACTATGCTGAAGTGTGTAGTATTTGTAATTTTGGGGGTACTAAAATGTTTGCTCATATGATTTAAAAATATGTTTGCCTTTAATCAGGTCAAAATGTAAAATTCAGTTTTTCAGTGTTCCTTAGAACAACAAATGAAGCATGTTGGTGTCTGAATCGTGTGCTGTTTGCTGACAGGTTGGATCTTTGCTCTTTCTAAACATGCTAGAAAACATGAACATCTTAAATTTTGGGGTTGTGGTGTTTTCCTTTGGTGTTTGGTGATTTTGTGGAAGCCAAGGATACACAAACAAGATGATGGGGTGCAATTTCCCCTCTCTGAGTATGCAGAATGCAGCAGATTCCTGAAATAAACCTTCTGTGCCTTTGTTCCATGTTTTTATAAGCTATTTAGTTTAAAAGGCAGATGGTTTATCTTTCCAGAAATTCTGTACTTTAACATTTTTTGACATTACTATCTTTAATTGATAAGTAAAGAGCAAAAAAGATAAAAAAAAATATATAAGTACATCATCTCTGAACTCCCTCAGTGCCAATTTGTGCTTTAATACTGCAGAAAACATGGAGCTTGTTGTTAAAGCTAAAAGGAAAGGAAAGGGGAGCAGGACAGAAAACGTACCAAATCTGACAGAAAAGCAAAAAAAAAAAATAAAAACTCACGAACTTTTAGAAGGAAGTCACTTTTCCGTTGGACCCAGCAGAATAAACACATCTATGGAGAAGATGCTGGCAAAGCAGAAAAACTGCTGAATATTCACCAAAAGTCAACAAGGAGGATATATCTGTTTTGAGCAAGAAAGTACCATTTTCTTTTGTTCCAATTCCATCCAGGAACCTGCATGTGTTTATTAAAGTAGCTATCTGTGATTTATTGACCAAAACAATGTTAAAAAGGCTAACCACTAGGCTCCCTCTGCTGTGGGTGTGTGTCAAGCCCAACAACAGGCCATCAGGCAGATTTGACCTTTGGTTTCCTGTTTCCTCCACCTCATTCTAATACTCAAAGACATTCTGTTCATTCTGCAGATTCAGCTCTCTCTACCTTCACTGGATTTTGTTTTTCATACTAAATCATGGAGAGACTTTGCTGTTTCTGCTCAATTTTACTTCTGTCAGGATGTTTTGAGCCGTCTGAATCCGGTCTTGAAAAAGGTGAGATTTTTCATTTTTACTTCATTTTTTGGTAAAGTATATATTTGTTTTGTTAAACTTAAAGTCTGAGTGGTGCTCAGAATGGGGTGAAATGTGTTCTCTGCATTTGCCCCATCATCTGTTGGGGAGTGACCCTTTTGATGCTTTACCCCCCAAACCGATCCCTTAGAGCCAAAAGTGAAGCAGGGACTGGAGTGTGACTAAAAAGATTGATGCGGCTGTTAACTATCTTTTTAAATTCCCAGTTTAGAAAAAAAGCAGTTTTTATTAGCATGTATTCATTGTTACTGCTGAAGAAGTTGTAGAAAAACTTCTCAATCAATAAAATTCAGACAGGAACTGATAATATTTTTAACTAAGAAAACAAAAACTTCTGATTTGTCCAGGACTGGATGACAAGAGTTCTGTATAAAAAATATGAAGAAAAGCTTTTATTTAATAAAATTTGAAAATGATGGTATTTTTCTGAGGATGGAGGACATGTATGAAGAAAATCCAGCTTAAAATGGCATTTCTGAGTATTTCTTTATTCAAATTTTTGTGAATCAGGAAAAAAATACAGTTGGAAAGCAATCATATTTGTGATGTAGAAAATACGCTGGACAGGCCACAAACTCCCTGGTCCACTCCATTCTGATGCATTCACTTGTATATGAATAGACTAGATCCATGAACGTCTGTATTTGCCTCATCTGAGCTGGTATCGGGATCAAAACTGTACAGCTGGATTGCCATATTTCTCTCCCAATTATTGTTGCACTACTAATGTTAGGTCCAGGAAGTGAGGGGCTGTAAGCCAGCTGGAGAGTGCATAAACAGTTCTCAGTTCTGGGTGACGGGAAGTGTGGACGGGCCTTACTCCATGCCAACAGTCAACTCAGAGGTGAATTTCTACTGAACTAAAGGCGCTCTGCAGAAACTATGTCCTAAAAAATAGACACAGATTTTTGATTTTGGCAAGAAACGGCATCACCTTAATTAAAAGACGACTGAAAACGCTCAGAGCGGGACTTTGAAACGCAAAGCGCCTGGAAATGAATAAGAGCTTCCATTGACATTTGAATTTGTAAAAAAAATAAATAAATAAACTGTTCCATTCGACACATTTGAGGAAAAGTTTAGTGCAAAGAGACCAAGAGCAGACGTCTGTCTAATCTTGGCTCCTGTTTCTACTCAGACATACTGTTCTGAGAGCCGTTATCACCATGCAAGCCATGAGATACTTTTGGAAATATTTATGTGTTGCTGTAATTTTGTTTAAAATAACATTTTTGAAGAACTGCTGACAGCCTTTGAATCACTAAATATTGTGAGACCCAAATACCTGTCATATATATTGGTTTTTAACCAACCCAGCAAAGCTCTGAGATTGACAGGAACGTTTTCTGTGAGTCTTCACCGAGTTTTCACAAACTGTTTATGGGATTTTGGCCCATTCCTCCATGCAGATCTCCTCTAGAGCAGTGATGTCAAGGGCTGTTGCTGGGCAACACAGACTTCAAACACCTTCCAAAGGTTCTCTATGGGGTTGAGATCTAGAGATTGGCTAGGTCACTCCAGGATCTTGACATGCTTCTTAGGAAGCCACACCTTTGTTTCCCGGGCAGTGTATTAGTGTGTTTGGGATCGTTGTCATGCTGAAAGATCCAGCTACGTTTCATCTTTAATGCCCTTGCTGATGGAAGCAGGTTTACTTAAAAAAGCATTCTTCCTCCTCCAAACACAACGAGTAGAGTTCTTACCAAAAAGTTCTATTTTGGTTTTCTCCAACAGTAGGACACTCTCCCAATCCTCTTCTGGATCATCCAAATGCTCTCTAGCAAACTTTAAACAGGCCTGCACATGTACTGGCTTTAGCAGGGGGACACGTCTGGCACTGCAGGGTTTGAATCCCTGGTGGTGTAGTGTGTTACTGATGGCAGCCTTTGTTCCCAGCTCTCTGCAGGTCATTCTCTAGGTCCCTCACGTGGTTCTGGATTTTAGCTCACAGTTCTTGTGATCATTCTGACCCCGAGGGGTGAGATCATGCGGGGAGCCCCAGATAGAGGGAGATTATCAGTGGTCTTGGATGTCTTCCATTTCTTAGTAATTGTTCTCACAGTTGATTTCTTCACACCAAGCTGCTTACCTATCGCAGATTCAGTCTTCCCAGCCTGGTGCAAGTCAACAATGTGGGTTCTGGTGTCCTTAGACAGCTCTTTGGTCTTGGCATAGTGAAGTTTAAAGTGTGATTGTTTGAGGTTGCTGACAGGTGTCTTTTATATAGATTAACCATTTCAAACAGGAGCCATTAATACAGGAAGCAAGTGGAGGACAGAGGATCCTCTACAGAAGAAGTTCCAGGTCTGTGAGAGCCAGAAATCTTGCTTGTTTGTAGATGACCAAATACTTATTTTCCACCATAATTTACAAATAAATTCTTTAAAAATCAGACCATGGGATTTTCTGCATTTTTGTTTTCATTTGTCTCTCATGGTTGAGTTATACCTATGATGTAAATTACAGGCCTCTCTCATCTTTTTAGGTGGGAGAACTTACACAATTGGTGGCTGGTTAAATGCTTTTTCTCCCCAATATCTATTTTCTCTGAAAGGTTTTTCATACAAAGCAGAGTTTTGGACGTTCAGACTTTAAAATATCGTGCTGTAAAGTTTTGAGCTTTTCAACACAAATATAAAAAAGCAATCATGTTTGACCCCAAAGAATAATAAAGTTTTAATTTGACATTTTATTCTGTAGTATTTCTTCAAAGAAAAGAGCTTTTCTGGATCTCAAACATGTTTCGGTGGCTGCATTTAAAAAAAAAAAACTAAATCTGTTTGCAGTCATTCCTCAGGGTTACACGTCCAGTGGAGTCTTCCTGCTAATCGAGGGAGGAACATACACCTTGAACTTCACCGCTGCCAGAGATACGTGTTTATCCCTGAATGTAACCATGGCAACGAAGGCTCAGATGGAACGGGCAATGCAGCATGGACTGGAGACATGCAAGTAAGCTAGTTGATGCCGTGCAGCTGTGGGTACAGCAAATGTTTGCTTAAGTTTTTGCAAAAGTCTGATAAATGCAGATTTTATGTTAAATGCAATGATCACTATATTTAACTATAGTGTAAATATTTATGTAATGAGTTTGATAAATATGGGAAATACTTGATTGCTTTGACTACAATGCTTGAAATAAATCAATAAATCAAACCAAATATATACACAATTATTTTCAAGAATAATATTTAGTATCAAGTAAATATTAGCACACGATAGAGTAGAACTCAAGTTTTTTCAAGAGTTTGAGGACTCAGGTAAACTTCTTAGGGCAGCTGAGAAAAGGTTTTATCGCTACCGAATATGTACCGGTTACCTAGTCTGTACCCCACATATGTGAAATGTGTTTTTTTTATTTTTCTAATCTAATCTGATCTAATCTAATCTAATCTAATCTAATCTAATCTAATCTAATCTAATCTAATCTAATCTAATCTAATCTAATCTAATCTAATCTAATCTAATCTAATCTGATCTAATCTAATCTAATATTCTTTATTGACCCGGAGGAATTTTGTCTCAGATTCACAGTGGGTGCATATAGCATTCACGCATGCACACAACTCTGTACAGCAGCAAACAACACAAGCAGAAGTGCACATAAAATATACACAGTATTAGATGTGCTGTGGTGCATGGTGACTCGGTGTCAGACAAAGATTCAAATTGTTAAAGACATTTAAAACACCCATAAAATAACAAGTAACTATCTGAAATCCATAAAAGTCAGAAGTCAAAAACACAATGTAAAAAACTACCTTTAAGATAAAAAAAACTGGTAAAACAGAGATTGTAGAAAAAATATGCTGTATATATACATAGTAAAATACAGCAGTTCTTAATTTAGTTCAAATGTACTCCAGTGTGATGACCCAGACTTGTTTAGTAATGCAATAGATATTGGGATGAATGATACAGCTCTGTTGCTTTGGTGTCTTATTGCTAGGTACTTCCGCCCTGATGGTAAGAGTTCATATCCACTGTGCAGAGGATGGGAGGGTACGTTTAGGATTCTCTGTGCCATGTTGCTGCCAGTATTATATAAGAACATGGATCGCAGTGCTTTGTAGCTCAGATAAGAACGAGTGAAGCAGAGAAGCTGTGCAGCAGGTCATGGACGGAGCCTCAGTGAGGTTCTGCAGAACCTTTACAGCAATAGATTCTAGTTGAGCGACCTGATGGATCAGACTGATGTGCACAATGCTTTGAAAATACACCAACGTCATGTCAATGAGCGATAAAATCCATGTTAACTTCCGCGTGTGAGAAAACAGTGCTGCAGCTGCAGACCGTCATATAAACAAAGCATCTTAGCCAGATTAAAGCGCTCTCCTTCCCACTGTTATGCCGCCTCATCACACTTTATTCTTTCTAGAAAGAATTGGTGTTGTTGGTTTTTTCAGCACCGTTCAAGCAGAGTGCAGGCTGAACCGTTCAAAGGTTAGTTAGCAGTGGTGGAAATAAACAGCACTTTATTTCCTCAATCATACTTCTAGAACCTTATTGGTAAAGACACACTATTCTAGAGATTTTTGTATACTGAAAATGATTTTGTTATTGAAATTAGACAATGTTGACTGTTCCCTTTAAAAAATAAATATTTCTTTACCAAAATAAAAACACTATGAATTTGCTTGAGTAAAGCAACTTGTATATGACATACAGCTGCTGTGCTTTACGTTGCTTTTATTGTAATAAAATGTAAAAAAAAATTTTTTTAACATTTTATTAGGGCCACACATTGAACAAATATTCTATTTCTGCAAATATTCTACTTCTACGTTAGTATAATATGGGCGATTTAAGGCTGGATGGCTCAGTTGGCTATGTGCAGGACTGGTACATGGGAAACCAGGATTCATTTCTCAGGGGGTGTGATGCGCTTCAGTGTGGATCCTAGGGCTAAGACCTTTTACGCTGCTGCCTAACTATGTAGCCACAAGGGGGCTAAAGTCTGGTGTCCCTGTGCCGGTCCCCAGCCCAAATAAAAAGCAGGGTTGTGTCAGGAAGGTGTAAAAATCTCTGCCAAACAACCTCCTGTACATACTTAGACGTACATATGGGTCATTCAAAATGATCAATTGTACTTTATGGAATATTTTTTGAATGTGGGAGATCTACACTTTTTAAAACCAGAATTTTTGTTCTGCCAGATAATTGTGCAGACCAACTCACCACTGTGGCACTCAAACCTCAAAGACTGTGTGCAGATTTAGGTAATCTATTTACTGAGCATTTAAAAGTTAAAGCCCCATTAGCTGTCAGCTAAGTGACAGCTAATGCTCCTGGGGGAGCAGTGAGCCGCAGACACTGCTACACTTTGGAACAATTTGGTGGTTTAACTCCCTAATCCAACCCCTTAATGCTGAAGGTCAAGCAGGGAGGCCACTGAGTGTTACTAGTAGGATACTATAATGTCACATTGCAATATATTTGTGTGACAGTCATTTAGTCAAAAGCTAAATGCAATACACTGACTTCCTGAATGAAGCTGATTTGAGAAGGAAATGTGTTAGATCAGACCAATTCATCAATTTACCACTAGAGGGTGTACTGCATAATCATCACTCCCTGTTTACTGCATTGATAAATTCTTAAAGTTTATGATTTAAATGAGCATACTGGTTGTCTGCTTCCAACACTGTCTTTAGAAATGATACCCATGACGACTGTTCCTAGAAAATGTTTCATGAACCTCATATTAAGACTTGCAACTTTTTTAAAACTGAAGTCTAACTGTATTTGACAGTTGGCTATAAAATTCCCAACTAAAGAATATGCTTAATGCCCCAAAAATTGTTCTGTTGTGCTTATGTGTCAATTATTGGGGAAAAGATGGAGGTCATTAGGCCAAGACGGGAACTACCGCAGAGTAAAATTAAGTTAATTCAGATCGGCCGGACACAAAGCGGCGAGCCATGTGACCACCTGCCCTGTCATACTGTTAGATCACAGTTTGTATGGCTGATGCAAAAGCAGTGGTCTGTTACAGAGTTTAGCACAACAACTACCTGCAGTAGTTCTGATGAAAATGTTGCTCTCGTCTCTGCTTTATGGGTAGCAAAATGTCAAAATAAAGCACTACAAAATGATTTTTGTTTTTTTTGTTTCTTGTTCCACAGGTTTGGTTGGATTGCTGAGATGATCGCAGTCATCCCACGACTAAAATCTGACATGATGTGTGGAAAGGGAAAAACTGGCGTGGTACCGTGGTATGCACCAAGGCAGAAAAAGTTTGCCGTCTTTTGTTTCAACTCTTCAGGTGTGTTCATCACTACGGTTCAAACCCAAAACATAATCTTTTTGTAGTTTTTGCAACTTTAAAACCTAAAGTTGCAAAATAAGATGAATTCTTCATCTTTTTCCTTAGCCCTTGAAAACCTCGAGCAACGTCTAAGCACATCAACAGTGAGCTCAAAATCCCTCACACCTTCCAGTCGTCTGAAAACTCCGCCCACATCACCTGCTGCACCTGCAGTTGAATTAACAAGCACATCTCCACCTTCAACACCATCTCCAACTGCAGGATCCCACAAGCAGTTGTCCCTCAGTTCAACTTCTTCTCCTTTGGTTCAAACTGTGTCACCTACTGGATTGTCTTCTTCTCCTCTTCCTCTCCTCATCATGTCAAACTCTAGTGAAGACAGTTTTACCTTCTTCACCTCTACGCAGACTTCTGGTCCCTCACTTTCCTCAAGGCCAGAGCCACCAAAGCCCAACATCTTAGTGAAATATTTCCCAGCAGGTAATGTTTGTTAGTTCTTTCTAATTGTAAAAACACCAATGTGCAGGGAAGTGAGCAGATGTCAAAATAATAACTTGCATTTCTTTTCATAATCTTTTTAACAAGTGCATTAATAATAGTAATAATAATAATAAACAGCCTGCAAGGAGTTTTACTACATTATTGTTTCTATGAGAACCAATGTGAGCTATTCCCTGGCCACAAGGGGGAAAACAAATTCCAGAAGACAAACAGCAGCTGAATTTAAAGATAAAAAAAAAAAAAATGAACAGATTCATTTTGGATGCAGGCAATTTTCCTAAAAAAAGTTCAATGACATTGTTATTTTATTAAAGGATCCCCCCCCCCCATTTTTGTCAACACTCTCAGTTTTTACAAACTACTGAATGAGTACAAGAAATCATTCATTTTTTTGACCTGTTTGGTCTCTAGTTAGAAGATTTTCTGCTGACACTTGACCGCTTGAGCTCTTTTGTTGTTTTGATTTTCCAAACTGTTCCTACAGTAATCATCGCTCTTGTGGGGGTTTCCGTCCTGATGGCAGCAGGAGCTGTGAGGATCTACAAATGGTAAGACTTTTAACTTTAAAGCCTAAAACTGTGGAAGTCTTATTTTTTTATTTAAGCCAGGAGAATCTTTGCATATAAAAGACCAACCATTTGTGACTCCCTTTGAAACAGAACACAGTAGTCGTGCTTACAGCTCAGCCTATAGAAGCATATATGTCTCATAATTCAAAATAAAAGTCACTACTGAAACGCTTTTTCATTTTCAAAATAAAACTGCATTCATTGACTCAAAAATAAAATAAAAAAACAATCCACCAAATGGCTTTTTCTTTTTCTTCTTCAACACTGCTTATTCTGTCACTTAATTAAAATGATATGAAAATGGTATGTTATATTTTATTTTCAAAAGTTCTTTAGTAAATATGTTGCAAAATTCAATTAAAATATCTAATTTGACACTTAAAATGGATTAGCAGAAATGCTTTTTCATTTTCAATGTGACTGCATCAAATGACTCAAAAATAAAATAAAAAATCAACCCTCCAAAATACGTTTTCATTTTCTACTTCAACACCGCTTATTCTATGACGTTATGAAAGCGATAATGCAAAGAGGGGGTGCATCTTCGTTTTCAACCTCCCCCCCCCCCCCCGCCAAAAGTGCTGCATAATTCATTTCCAGTCAGCAGTTCCAGAGGGGGGCGGGGCAAAATGTTGTCAGAAGCTGGACAGTTCAGCATGGCAAACTCTGTGCTAGAGCTGTTGAGGGAGGCTGCAGCTGTCTTCAAACAGAAAACTTTTTAAACATTTTAAATATGTGCAGCCAGTGCTTTATCCATGGCCAAACGGAGCGGGAAGAAGGGTTAGGATTAGGCTAATATGTGTCAACAACATATAGCCTATGGAGTCCTATACTGTTCATAATTAAATAAATAAATATTTAATTCAATAAATAAATATGACCTCATGCAAATACACAATCAACCAATAAATCTCTCATAAATATATGAAAAGATCATGAAATTGTGAAAAACCTGCACACAGATTTTAAATTAGCCACTATATTATTAAATATATTTCATTTTGTTTTAAAAACCTATTGATTGATTATTTTAAAACAGCATTTTAAAATATTCATTTTTAACCATGTGGAATACTATTGTAATGCTACGTCTTATTTCAGAAGCTCGTATTTCAAAATCAATATTTTCCAAAGTAGCTTTGTTTTTACTTCATGTTGCTGTTTTTCACAATGACTTATTTATTTCATGAAGAGCTTTTTCAGGAGAATGACTCTGTCTGTCAATCAAACCAGACAAGGCGGGGACACTTTAGTGATTGGCTACTCCTTTACTCAGACATAAGCAGCAGCGCCCTGACTACATCGATGGAAGACGCTTCAGCAAACATGACGGCGCAATGCCCACTCCTTAACACTAGGGGGGGTATGCACTTCAACACATCCACACAGTGTTGCCAGTAATTGGGCAGTTTTGGTTCTAAATTTGCGGATAAAAGTGGCTTTGGACGAGTGTGCATAATTTGGGTGATTTTGTGGTCGGTTCAGTGGTTTTCATCCTCTCATGAACATCTAGTAGTGGCCTTAGTTAAGCTGGGTGGCTGTTGGAGTTCCATAATCTTCTATGAACTGGAGTTCCATGAACGCACCATGCCGTGTGTGGGAGGAGCTACCAGCTAATGTTTTTAGCCTGATAGCCACTTGGCACAGACACACGTGTCTGTGCCTATCTTAGTAACAATGCATGGATGCACAATGCACAGTGTTCAGAGATCAGGATTATTTATTTTGAATAGTTCCACATGATTACAATGTTTCCATGTTTGAGTTCATGAGATCATCCCAGAGAGAGGCTCTGCTCCAGCTCCTGCAGTCAAACCAGGTCTTAAAATACGTGTAAAGAGCACCCAGGCAGCGCACGTGTGTGTGTGAGCGCAAGTTAAGGGTCTGTTGCTCAGTTCGCCGGAAAAGTAATAATAAAAATCAAATGTAACTATCAAATGTCAGCAAAGCTGCGCGGATATCGCTGAAATATGTCATCTCTCTGACTGGAACACCGCAGAGCGAGTATCCAGGAATATGAGTCGATTTCCAGAGATCAGCAAATGAGCATTTAGATCCCGCCCACTTTCCCTGATTGACAGACAGAGTTCTTCTCCTGAAAAAGCTCTTCATGAAATAAATAAGCCATTCTGAAAAACAGCAACATGAAATAAAAACAAAGCTACTTTGGAAAATATTGATTTTGAAATCCAAGGTTCTGAAAAATGACGTATAATTATAATAGTATTCCACATAATTAAAAATGAATAATTGAAAAAGCTGTTTTAAAATATTGAACAGGTTTTTAAAGCAAAATGAAATATATTGCATAATATAGTGGCTAATTTAAAATTTGTGTGCAGGTTTTTCACAATTTCATGATATTTTTATATATTTATGAGAGATTTATTGGTTGATTGTGTATTTACATGAGGTCATATTTATTTATTGAATTAAATATTTATTTATTTAATTATGAACAGTATAGGACTCCATATTAGCCGTGGATTATATTTATTATCAACATAATCCGTGTGGGTTATGCCGCCATGTGCACCTTGGCTTCACATAAACATGTGGGAATAACATCAGCCTTTCTTTTATGTGGACATGACTGGAAGCACAAAGTCACATGATTGTTTACATGGTTTCTCAGGACTGTGCGGAGCGGCATTTCTGCATTCAAAAGCAGCCTCCGCCAGCTCACACACCATCCCAAAGCCGCTCCTCTGCTTGGAGACACGCTTCTCTTGAGTTTCTCAAAAGTTTCACCTTTACCTTCCTGTGAAACAAGCAGACACAGACTCTTCTGCATGCATGATTATGTTATAGCTAGGCATAAAAGCAAATATGAGAATGTAATGGTTACCACCAAAAATTCTGTTTCTATCCATGACAGCAAGCTTGAAAACATGTGAATTTATTTAACAGGTTCTAATTCAAGTTGACTACTTATATATGAAGTTGAACTTATATATGATAACATATATATTATTCCAACTGAGCGGTGTTGAAGAAGAAAAAGCGAAAGCCGTTTGAATGATTGATTTTTTCTTTTTTTTTTTTTGAGTCAACGAACGCAGATTTATTGTAAAAAAGGAAAAAGCATTTCTGGTGTTGACTTTTATTTTGAAATATGACCCACATATGCTTCCATATTCGACCTCTATTTCAGCTCTTCATTTTTCATTTGTGCTTCAATAAAGGAGAAGGTCTAGCTGGTATCAGCAGCAGCAGGACGATGCAGAAACGGAAATGTGGAAGTTCACCAACAGTGAGACGGACCTGCAGAGTGAAGATGGAGCAGAGCTGGACGAGGAAGAGCTGCGCAGAAAGTTCTGCAGTGAAATCAAACTGGTTCTTAATCCACAAAAGCCAACAAGCCTCTTAGAGAAGTAAACATTTCTTCATGCTCCTGTTCTCAGTTTAGTCCAAACTGTTCCCTGGTGAGCTGTTTGCACAGCTAGCTCCACTTTATGTTTGCTTCTGCTGGCATTTTCTTCATTCACACCAATAAAATATTCAAACCCACCTATGAGACAGAAACAGCAACACAATATCTTCACTTATAATATTGACATTGCATGAGCTGTTGGTTAAATGTCATCAGTTCACCTCCATCTTCAATATTTCTTAAAGATGTTCACTTGTGTAAAATCTGCTGCTCGGAATTGGGGAAATTTCCTGAATATTCCTTTTTTTTTTATTGCTGGCAGGAGAGGTCTAGCTCTGGTTGCCATGTTCCACATGGATCTGTTCTTGACCCCCTTTCCTTCTCAACATATGCCCCATCTCTGACCTGCATCATTTACTGTGGCTTGTTCTAGGTATTGTCTGTGCTGCTCACACACCTCTTTGTCTCGTTTCAACCACATGAGAGGACAGTGTTCTCACAACCTTTGCCTGCCTTTCATACATCTCTGCTAGGATGAGAGGAACATATCTTCGGCCTAACCTCTCAAAGGCAGGAATCCTGTTTTTGTTTTTTGTTTTTTCTGGGAGCCCTGCTGCACAGCAACGCCATCATCAACCTGAGATTTTTAGTGATTGTCTGTCTAATTTCAGAAATGAGTTTCCTCATCAACATTTACCAATAGGTTAACTTTGCAGAAAAAACAACTCTTTCACTGTCTAGAAATTTAGAAATTTTCTCTTAACCAATTTCCCCTATCCTTACCCCTTTTCCTTACCCCTGGCTCAAGTCCCTGCTGGGGGACGCGAAACAGAACACCAATGTGGAGTTTGCATGTTCTCCCCGTGCATGCGTGGGTTTTCTTCAGAGAACTCCAACCTTCCCCCAACATCCTAAAACATGCTTCATAGGTTAATTGGTTACTCTAAAATTGGTTGTTTTTCATCCTTTTTTGAGCCAAGGCACACTTTATCCTCGACAAAAACCCCGCGGCACACCAGCATCCAAAAATTGAAAAAGGAGAAACTCATAGTCTCTCCTGATGTCCCTCTGCAATCTCACATGCATTTTTGTGATAATTGTGGCAGAAAAAGCTTTAAGTTGCAGCTCTTTTTTTCTAAAAGATGTAATAAAAGTTAATTTAGTTTTCCGTAATAATTTTCAACTAAATTATTTTACATTTTACCCTGGTAGTTGTTTTACCCTCCAGCTTATTAATATGCAATTTTATGTAACCTCACAAAAAAACAAATATATTCTTTCTAAATAGTGATTTATTAAATCACTATTTATTTAATCACTAAATTTATTTAAAAAAAAACTAAAATTATATTAATGTTTTCTGTAGCTACACAAAAAGTGAACATGTTGAATTTTTACTAGTTTTTCTCTTGTCCTAATCAAAAATGAAGTCTTTGAAGACTTTAACAAAAATGTTTTATTTCTTTTTAGATAATTAAATTGCTTCAATTTAGTTTAAATGTGTCTCTTGGCCACTTCACCTTAATCCTGTTTCTTAAATGTACTACCATATTTACAGTACAGTGTAGAAGTTTGGGGAAATACTTATAAAACAAACCTACAGTGTTTATATATCTTACCAAAAAAGCTGTTCCAATTGCCCATGGAGTGGACTATGGGTCACATACAAACGCTCTGTTTTTAAAGTTGGGTTTATTGAAAATTTGGGATCTAGTGAAACTGAAAACAGCTCTCGTCATGTACAAAGCCAGATACAATTTACTTCCTATAAACTTACAGCAAATGTTCAAAGACAGAGACGGGAGTTACAATCTAAGAAAAAAACTGAATTTCAAAAAGCAGTCCATATACGAACAACAAAAAAGAAAATGTGTCTAATTGTGGTGTGGATTTATGGAATGGATTGGATGAAGGTTTAAAACAAACCAAAAGTTTACATGTATTCAAAAAACTTACAAGAAGTCACTAATAGTACTGTATAAGGCCAGAAACGATTAATTAAACAAAAAACGTCACTTTAGCACAGTTGCAATGCAGAATTGTACCGTGAATGTTTTGTACCTGTTCTGTTCTGTATCTGTAAAAAGCAATTCGCATGTTGAATACGCACATCATCAGGTTTGTAAAAAGGGGTGGGAGCTTTAACCCACTCCTTTTTTGAAACAGAGTTCTGGAGCTTAGTTCTAGTATCAAACCTAATGCGATTTACAGCTTTGTTGATGAAAAAGAGCCAAAGTTTGTAAAAATATAAGATCTAAAATGAGATTAGTGTTGCTTTCCTCAAAGACACCATAAAGTTTTAAAAAGCTAGTTCCATTTAAATGTATTTCTCAGAAGGAGGATATCTCTCTTGAAACCTGTTGTTTTGGTTTCTTGATTGATTTTAAAATCAATGTGGCATTGATGTGCAGTTATCTCCTAACCTGAACCTTCTGGAGAAACACCAAATAAATGTTATTGAGTGAAAAAACAACTCTACCTTGATATGTTGTGATTGTTTTTTTTTATGATCTAAATAATTTTTTAACATTTTCTGAACTAAAACTTTACTTCCTGTTCTAATACAGAGGAGTGAGGCGAGTGACCAGGAGTGACTGCCTGGAGCGCGCTATTATGGTTTCTCAGCATGTGTTCTCCGTGTTTGCAGAACACAGACAGACTTGTTCAGCACCACAACCATTTTCTAAAACATTTTCTAATATTGTCATATTTGTGTTCCACAATATATTACTGTCACTGATTGCATACGAAAAAAAAAGTAAAGAAAATTCTTGAAGTGAGACAGTATCCGAAGGATCATTGCCCATGAGGCAACATATTTGTTAATCATACCTAACAAACACTTATATTCAATATTTGGGTCCCATCTATCCATCCATCCATCCATCCATCCATCCATCTTCAGATCCTGTTAAATCCCTCTCGGGTGACTGGGCTGCTGGAGTCAACCCAGCAACTTTGAGGTGAAGGCAGGATACGCCATAAACAGGTCACCAGTCCTTTTCAGGGCTACACACTCACATGAACACCTAGGGCAGGGGTGTCAAACATACGGCCCGCCAGATGGTTCAATCCGACCAGTCATTAAGAGTAAAAATTGTAATGAAGTTTTAAAAAAAAGCATGTTTCTAGTCCATTACTGTGGGGAGTTATGATTTTTTAAAGAAATAACCGAAATGTGCAATGCTGCCACTAGGGGGAGCATAGGAAACACAAAACAGGTGAAACAGCGAATCTCTGCATGTGCCAAAAGCGAAACCTAACAGCTCTGTGTCTGGGTAAGATGTAGTTTGGTTCCTTGTAAGCCTCACCGCTGTAACATTGCTATAAGAATATTCAGTAGTGACACAATAATGACCAAAATGTTGTCAAAAAGTAAAAAAGGTGGAAGTGGAGTGCTGAGCTTTCCAGGAAAAATGGTTAGTTTTATTTGTTCACCGAGCTAAATGCAAATCTGCATGCTTGGTATGTCACCAACTACAGCTGGGATTTGAACCTCACGTTGCTGTGAGCCAAGGGTGCTAACCACTGCTCCACCGTGCAGCCCGTCATCTCCTGCTGATTTTCTTTCTATACATTTGTTCTAACTCCCTGTAACTTCCTTCTTTCTGGACGTCCTCAGAAAACTCGCCGTAAGCTTCAACTGGTTCAAAACTCAGCTGCTCGAATAATAACCCAAACCACCTCCATTCACCATATTACGCCCGTCTTCCAGCAGCTTCATTGGTTACCAGTACCTTAACGGATCACTTACAAAATCCTCATTTTAACCATCACACCTCAACCCTCCATATCTGTCAGAGCTCCTGGCAGTTGCTACCCCCACTCGCTCCCTCAGATCCTCTTCCTCCCTTCGACTATCTGCTCTACGATCTTGTCTCATTTCCATGGGGGGGAGGGTATTGTGAAGTTATTGTTGTGTTTTTTTTAATGCTTCTACTTATCTTTGTACTGTGAGGTGACCTTGAGTGTCTGAAAGGTGCCATATAAATAAAATCCATCCATCCATCCATCCATCCATCTTCCTCCGCTTATCCGGGACCGGGTTGCGGGGGCAGCAGACTGAGCAGAGACGCCCAGACTTCCCTCACCCCAGCCACTTCCTCCAACTCCTCTGGGGGGACCCCGAGGCGTTCCCAGGCCAGCCGAGAGATGTAGTCTCTTCAGAATGTCCTGGGTCTTCCCCGGGGCCTCCGCCCAGTGGGACATGCCCGGAACACCTCTCCAGGAAGGCGTCCAGGAGGCATCCGGACTAGATGCCCGAGCCACCTCAACTGGCTCCTTTGGATGTGGAGGAGAAGCGGTTCTACTCCGAGCTCTCCGCGGGTGACCGAGCTTCTCACCCTATCTCTAAGGGAGCGCCCAGCCACCCTGCAGAGGAAGCTCATTTCAGCTACTTGTATTTGGGACCTTGTTCTTTCGGTCATGACCCATAGCTCATGACCATAGGTGAGTACTGGAACGTAAATCGACCGGTAAATGGAGAGCTTTACTTTTCGGCTCAGCTCTCTCTTCACCACGACGGACCGACAGAGCGACCGCATAACTACAGACGCCGCTCCAATCCGCCTGTCAATCTCACGCTCCGATCTTCCCTCACTCGTGAACAAGACCCCAAGGTATTTAAACTCCTCCACCTGGGGCAAGGACACTCCACCCACTGAGAGATGGCAAGCTACCTTTCTCCGGTCAAGGACCATGGCCTCAGATTTAGCTGTGCTGACCCTCATCCCAGCTGCTTCACACTCAGCCGCAAACCGCCCCAATGCACGCTGGAGGTCCCGGTTTGATGAAGCCAACAGGACAACATCATCTGCAAAAAGCAGAGAGGAAATCCTGTGGTCCCCAAACCAGATCCCTTCCAGCCCCTGGCTGTGCCTAGAAATTCTGTCCATAAAAACTATGAACAGAACCGGTGATAAAGGGCAGCGGCACGAGTTTTGGCAAAGACCAGGGGGCAGGAACACATTACACCCATTTTTAAATCACTGCATTGGCTCCATGTGTGTTTCAGGATTGATTTTAAGATTCTTTTCATGGTTTATAAATGGTTTAATGGTCTTGGGCCTTCTTATTTAAATTATGTTATTTTAAAGTATGAGCCCTCTCTTACCCTGAGGTCCTCTGGGACTGGCCTCTTAGTTGTTCCTAAGGTGAGGACCAAAGCTTATGGTGAGGCCTGGTTCCACCATTACGGTCCTCGCCTGTGGAAGAGCCTGCAGGAGAACCTCAGGGCTGCAGAGACCGTAGAGGTTTTTAAGAAGAGGCTCAAGACCCAGCTTTTTATAAATATATATATATATATATATATGTCCCTAGCACTGCGCTTTTCTGGACTGAGATGTCTGAGGTCTTTCCAGGTATCTGTTGTAGCCACTCCTCCAGCGTGGGGGTTACTGCCCCGAGTGCTCCAATTACCACAGGCACCACCGTCACCTTCACTTTCCAGGCTTTCTCCAGTTCTTCTCTGAGTCCCTGGTATTTCTCCAGTTTCTCATGTTCCTTCTTCCTGATGTTTCCATCACTTGGCACTTGGCATATATATATATATATATATCTATATGTTTTTTTTTTCATTGTATAGGGACTATTATCATGATTTTTATGTTTTTAAAATACTACCCTTCTTATTGTTAGTATATTTAATATATATTAATCATTTTACAACATTTTCAATGGTTTTAAACAACTTATATCTGTTTGCCACGATTAAGTTGGACAAATATTCTTTCTTTGACTCTTTAACAATGATCTGATATTAATGCCAAGAGTCTTTCAGGATTTGAAAAGAGGTCTGTCCTTCTTCCACCTGCGTTCAGCTCTAAGACATATCTACCTACTGCACAAGTTCTCTGATTGAACCAGGGCTCAGGCTTAGATTTCAGCTTCATAGTTTTCAACTGGGTTACAGTGTCAAATATGAATAAGCAGGGGGAATGAAATCAGAAGTTAAGCTCCTCAGGATCAGGAGTACATGAAAAAGAGGGAATACAGATCCGGTCAAAAGAGTTAAAAATCCTGCAATGTTGAGTAGGAGCATCAACTTTTAGTGTAGAGTGGGGAAACTCAAAATAAAAAAATACTGGCATGTGATCTAATCCCACTGTCACAGATGTACATATTTGAAACTGATAAACCTTGAGTAAAAACTATGTCCAAAGTGTGTTCTTGTTCATGCATGGGCCCGGACACTGCACAAGTTTGAAAGAGTCAATAATAGATACAAATTTCTTCACCAATGCTTTATGTGGACAGCACACATTAATATTAAAATGACCAGCTATCAGAACCTTATCAAAGTAAGGCATAGTGTCCGCAAGAAAATTAAAAAAGTCACTAATGAGTGATTTGTCACATTTAGGAGGTTTGTAAATGACCACACACACCACTGGGTCTGAGCGATCAACCTCAAAAACAGTTGCATCAAAACAGGAGCTTGAGGACATAGCTCGCTGTTTACATTTGAATGGGCCTCTGTAGCAGCCGTTCCTCCTCCACGTCCTGAGGTTCGCAATGTTAAGTTAAAACTCTGTGTCTCTTGTGGTAAAGACCTTTAGCCTTTTTTGAAGCTTTGAGAATTTCAGTGGATTGCTCCACTTGAAACATGGCTCAAGGCCTGCTATGTTAATTGTCATTATTGATGATGAACTTCTATCCAAGGCCAAACTGTTCCTGGTCTTGGTTTTGTTTAGGCCCACTTTACATTTGTGTGGAGCAGCACTAGGACCAGCTTTGCATAGTGACAAGCCTCTGCACCAATCTAGCTCCTGTAACCTGTTAGAAAGATATCACCCACAGTGGAAAGAAGTACGTAACTATTTTGGATTACTTTTACTTTTAGAGAACATTTTTAGTGCAGTGTTTCCTCCAGTATTCAATAGGTACAGGACCCAAGAGCTCAAAAGGGCTTGGTGAATGCAGTGACGTGCGGTGAGGTTGATGGCTGGTGAGGCACCGACTCTGGAGTCAGATTTATAAACGGAATATTTCACCATTCATCCACAGCAGGTAACAGCATATATGATACACACAAGAACATATTTGCTATACAGAGAATATGTCTTTTATAGACATGGATAGAACACTCTTGTGTAAAAATTATTCATATATACTGTGAACAAATTACAGAATACAGATGTGTTCAGCACATATTTGATTTGGACCCTAAGTAACTATCTCTGGTATGTTTCCAACTTCAGATCCTGGTGCTTTAATCAGTGTTATCAAATGTTGTCTGTTAAAATTATCATAAAAATAATATTTAAGCCTAAAATTTAGTTTTCAAATACTTACATTTTTTCCACTTACTCCAAAGTTATTTATATATAATTGAAAACCATGTTTGACCTTGATTTTTGAATCCATGCTCCAATCCTTCTCCACAAAAAAGCTCTATAACCTGTTGTCTTCCTCCTTTTCCTTTAGTTTAAGGCGTCTTTTTTGCCAATAAAGAAAGATGTCCTTGGTTCCTTGGTCTGCTCTATTTCTACTGTATTGTAGCAACGCTGTGATGAAGAGGCAGGAAGACAAGATAAGAGGAACAATGGGCTTTTATCTTGGAAACACTTATTTTTGTACATCCCACCAGGGTCATCATCCTCCCCCCTCCCGTATCCACAACAGGATGAAATAATTTAGGGTGAGACAACATAAAACAGCCAGATGAAAGGACACATAGGTAACCTGTGCTCAACCCCATTTGGACCAGAGAAGGCAAAGGGGATTATATCCCACAATTCAACGACAATATGTTTTCTAGTCTTTTTATTGCAGAGAATGACCTCTCCACTGATGCTGTTGTAGCTGGTAGAGTAAGAGCCACCTGGAGTAACTTCCTTACCTCTGGAACAGTCTAGATTAGCTTCCAGCAGCTTAAACTGTATCTGGTAACGCACCACTATAGCTACATCTTAGCCGCCAAGTGTTGGAGTTCACCCCAGTGGACGAGAGGGTCATGTCCCTCCGCCTTCGGGTGGGGACAGGTCCCTGACTGTGGTTTTGGCTTACGGGCTGAACAGCTATTTAAGTACCAGGCCTTCTTGGTGTCTCTCGAAGGGGTACTGGTAGGCCTGGGTGAAAAATCGATTGAATTAATTAATTCAAATTTTTTGTTACGGGCATTTTAAAAAATAACTAAATCGAGCTTTTGTGTAATGGCGCATTTTTGGCTCCCCAGAGCTTCCGTAGCGTTAGTTTCACATGGCAGTATGGCAAGCGACAAACAACATCATAGCACACACGAAACAGGAAGCCACAACGTGGTTACCAGAGAGAGTGAGAGGTTTGCTCCCAAGAAGAAGGAGGCAGACGCCGCGTGGATCACCTGAGGCAGACGCCGCGTGGATCACCTGAGGCAGACGCCGCGTGGATCACCTGAGGCAGACGCCGCGTGGATCACCTGAGGCAGACGCCGCGAGGATCACCTGAGGCAGACGCCGCGAGGATCACCTGAGTCAGACGCGCCGCGAGGACCAGCTGAGGCCGACGTCGCCATGATCACCTGAGGCAGACGCTGCGATCATAAAATCGCGGTTCGCCCTTGCAGCCGCTGATGAAGCTGGTGTGAAGCATCACTGAACAGAAGAACAAGGAGTGTTCCTGAAGAAGCATCTTCAGAGAAAGATTCATCCTTCCCAGAGTCTGTCTGTTTTCACCTGACCATGGCGGTTTCTTCAGCTTGTCAAAACTGCTGCTGTGATCAAATGAATGAAACCATCACCAAGCTCAAGGATGAATTAGTAAAACATGCTGATGCACTCACTGAAAAAGAGACCCTTCTCTCCAGTGCCTATCAGCTTGCTGCAAAGCAATCGCAGGTGATCACCAGGTTAACCGTCGCACAGGACACACTAACATGGGACCCCGAGTGTGTCCGGCCTTCCTCCTGCTCCACACCGAGAGACCATCCATCCTGGGCAGAGGTAGTTGTTCAGGGCCCAAGAAGATCTCAGTCGAGGCTGACACCGCCATCAACACCTCCAAAGCTCCCTCTCTCCAACCGGTTCACCATTCTGGGAAACGATTACGCTGATGCTGGGGATGGGCTAGGACCATCTCTCACCACACCAGTACGGTTGCCCCAGGGAGCGAAATGCTCTCCCACAATTGTGAATGGTACAGACAACCCTGCTGCAGTTTCCCTCACTGGGGCCCGTGCGAGGAAGCGAACCCAGGTAGCGGCTCAGACCCGGCGGTTGGCGCGCAGAGAAGCAGCTTCCACTAACCGGAGGATAAAATTCCTCCAGGACGCAGTGACCGAGCGGTGCATCGGCCACGATCCACCACAATCTGGGCAACCCTGCAATCGCCCCACAGCCACACGAGCCGCACTGAGATCAGCAGAAGAGCGGGATGGCTCTGCACCTGCCGAGTCCCACTCTCCCCCACCTCGTCCACTCTTCCCCCCAACAGCCCTGATCATCGGAGACTCCATCACCAGAAATATAAGATACATCAACGCAGTCACCAGATGTTTTCCAGGAGCAACAGTCATGGACATTCTCCAAAAACTCCCAGACCTTCTGCTCTCTCTTCCATCCACCATCATCCGGATTGTTGTTCGCGTTGGGACTAATGACACCACACTGCAGCAGTCAGAGGTAACAAAACGTGATTTTCTGGATCTTTTTCACTTCTTAAAAATCACTGGGAAAACTGTCTTTATATCTGGACCCATCCCCACACTCTCCCGAGGATCCACCAGATTCAGTAGGATCCTTTCCTTGAACACCTGGCTGCAGTCTGCCTCTCGCAAGTTCAGCTTTGGTTTTATTGACAATTTTAATCTTTTTTGGAACCGCCCCTCTTTTTATCGACCCAACAGTCTTCACCCCAGCTCTCTCGGAACCAATATTTTAACTGCTAACATCCAACACACTGTGCATTGTTTTAAAGAGGACTGACTATCAACTTTCAATACCCCCCCCAGAGCCAATAACTGCAGTATTACAACCAAACTCTGTCCCCTCCTTCAAACCCCCCAGCCAGATAACCCACAAACCATCACCACCGCATGTCACCTTCACCATACCCTCTGTTATGTTCACACGACCTGTTTACCCTAAGAAACGTAGCAGGAACTATAGTAATCTTAAAACTGTGCACATCCAGAACTTATCCAGTCACCACCAACCCAATCAGAGCAATAAATCAACCAAACTGAATCTGGCACTATTAAACGTTCAATCACTTTCAAACAAATCATTTCTTATTCATGACTTTATTTTAGATCACGATCTTAAAGGCCTGTTTTTAACAGAGACCTGGAATTCTGGTGCACCAATCTCTCTGTCAGAGGCAACACCCCCCCTTTTTAATTTCACAAATAAGGACAGGAAACAAGGCAGGGGTGGTGGGACTGCTGCAATTTGATCTGCAAGCATTGGCTTTAAAGACACCATGTTCAATGAATATTCCTCGTTTGAATATCAGGCCATTGTATTTAATAATCCCGTCATGTTGTGTTTGAACGTGTACAGACCTCCTAAATATAATTCATCTTTTATTTCTGATTTCTCTGAACTGCTTTCTTTAGTATACATGGATTTTAGAAAAACAATGGTTCTATGTGATTTTAATTTACACATCGATGACCCTTCAGAAATGTATGTCCGTGATTTTATGAACATTTTAACAGTTATGGATTTTGTTCAACATGTGAGTGTGCCCACCCACAACAGAGGTCACACTCTGGATCTCATTATTACTCACGCCCTGAAAGCCTCAGTGACTTCTGTTGTGGATGTGGGCATTTCTGATCATTCTTGTGTGTTTTTTAAAGTACACGACTGCATGATTGAGAAACCCCCTGAGAGAACCATTAGAAGGCGCCGTCTGCACCCTGAAGTGGCTGCAAACTTTATCTCACACTTGGAAAATCAGCAACCAACTCTTCCATATCCATCATTGGACTTATCAGTACAGCATTTCAGTAGTAAACTCACCGGAATTCTGGACAAAGTCGCCCCATTTAAACTACAATCTGTTAAAGAGAAAGTTCCACCTCCCTGGAGAACAGAAGATATTAAGAAACTTAAAAGAATGACAAGAAGGGCAGAACGACATTGGCGAAAATCAAAACTCACAGTACATTACCAAATTTTTAAAACACTCTAATACATTACAATAACTCTATTAAAAAGGCAAGGCAAGACTACTTTTCAAAGTTTATAGCAGAAAATCAGTCAAAGCCAAAAATCCTCTTTGCCACAATTGATAAAATAATAAACCCAACCTCTGGCCCACCATCCACCTTTGACAGTAAAACCTGTGAGGAGTTTGCAGTCCACTTCACCGCTAAGATAGATGGCATTAGATCATCTATCTTCCAGGGGAGGGATCAACAACCCCCCGTTAACCTTTCCACGGTACGTCCTCCAATCAGTGAGAAAACGCTCAACAGTTTTGTCTTGATTGACGCTGCAGCACTCAGAGAAGTGATGTCCCAAATGAGACCATAAACGTGTTCTCTTGATCCCATCCCCACCTCACTTTTTAAGTCAGTTTTTACATCATGTGAGGGGGAATTACTAAATATCTTGAACTGCTCTCTTCAGACTGGAGTCTTCCCTGCATCCCTAAAGACTGCTTTAGTGAGACCCAGTCTGAAGAAGAGTGGTTTAGATATATCCGATCTAAACAACTACCGGCCGTTATCCAACCTGTCATTTTTAAGTAAAATTTTAGAAAAGCTTGTTTTTACTCAACTGAATGATTTTATTAATGAAAATAACATTTTAGAAAAGTTTTCAGTCAGTTTCACTCAACAGAGATGGCACTTGTCAGGGTCTTAAATGATCTCAGGTCCGATGCTGACATGAAGAAAGTATCTGTACTAGTTTTACTGTGCAGCCTTTGACACAGTTGACCACTCGATCCTTTTAAACAGACTTCATGACATGGTTGGAATTACCGGGACAGCTTTTAGTTGGTTTAAATCCTACCTTACAAACAGAGATTTTATTGTTAATTTAAATGATTTCTCATCTGAAAGGCACAAACTGACTTGTGGGGTGCCCCAAGGCTCCATCCTGGGTCCCACACTTTTTAATCTTTACATGCTTCCACTTGGGGATGTCATCAGGAGACACGGCATTAACTTTCATAGCTATGCTGATGACACTCAACTATATGTAGCCATGTCTCTTGATGACACTGGACCCCTGGATAGCCTTATAAACTGTATTTTAGATATTAAAATGTGGATGGGAGAGAACTTTTTGCAGTTCAATCAGGACAAGACTGAAGTCTTGGTTATCGGTTCTGAAGCTGAGAGAGATAGGGTCCAATTTTATCTGTCAACTCACTTTATAAAAAAATGTGATACAGTAAGGAACCTCGGTGTGATTTTAGATGCAGATCTTAGCTTTGAAAAACACGTCAATCAAGTAACCAAGACTGCATTTTACCATCTCAGAAATATCACCCGAGTGAGACCCTTTCTCTCTAGAGCCAGTGCTGAAATCTTAATTCATGCTTTTATTTCATCAAGATTAGATTACTGTAATGCCCTCTTTTCTGGGGTAAAGAAAACCACTCTCAATCGCCTGCATCTAGTCCAGAACTCTGCTGCACGCCTTTTAACGAGAACCAGGAAGAGGGAGCACATTACACCGATCTTAAAATCTTTGCACTGGCTCCCTGTCAGCTTCAGAATTGATTTTAAGATTCTTTTAATAGTTTTTAAGACTGTCCATGGCCTTGGTCCTTCTTTTATATCAGATTTGCTTTTAGATTATGAACCTCCCAGAGCCCTAAGATCCTCAGGCGCGGGCCTGCTGATGGTCCCTAGAGTCAAGACAAAAAACCACGGCGAGGCTTCGTTCAGACACTACGGACCTCGTCTGAGGAACAGCCTGCCTGAGGATGTGAGGACCTCATCCTCTGTTGAGGTTTTGAAAAAGAAACAACTAAAGACTCATCTATTTAACTTATCTTTTAATTAGATCTTATATGTGGTATCTTTACTCTAATATTTTATATGCTATTTTATCAAATATTTATTTGTTTAATGTCTTTTAGTCTTTTTATATTTTAACTTATTCTAATTTATATTTTAGACTTTTTTTAGGCACTAAATCATCTTATCTTATTTTATTTTAATTAATATTTACATATTTTACCTGTTTTTATATTTTAACTTTCTTATTTTATTACTTTTCCATTTTAGACTGTTTATGAGTGTTTTCTCACCCTTGGCCGGGGTGTTAAGGTGCCGGGGTGGCACCTGGAGGGGCCTCCCTGATCTGAACTCCAGCAGTGTTTTGTTGTTGGACCTCTGTGCTCGTCAGAGTTTGTCCATAACGAACACCAGGTTCCAGCACAAGGGTGTCCATCAATACACGTGGCATCCTACGCAGGCCAATGATCGACTCTGTGGTTGTGTCAGGTGACCATCGGCCTTGTGTTTGATGTCCTTGCCCCGCCTCTCTCTGGAACTGCTGACTGGAAATGAATGAGGCAACACTTTTCAAGCTGTGGATATGAAAACGAAAATGTAACCCCCTCTTTGCATTATCGCTTTAATGACGTCACAGAATAAGCAGTGTCGAAGTAGAAAATGAAAAAGCATTTTGGAGGCTTGATTTATCATCTTATTTATGAGTCAACGAACACAGCTTTATTGTGAAAATGAAAAAGCATTTCCAGAATTGACTTTTATTTGTAACTATGAGACAGAGATGCTTCCACAGTGCTGGTGATAAATGTATAGGCTTTAATGACCAGTGTTTCCTGTGTTGCTCGCTCCAGCAGCCAGAGCCGTTACAGTGATTAAACACATTATCTGCGTCTCTACAATATGGTAAAAAGGTTCTCAAAATGAAATAAACGTTTTTAAAAATTGGTTATTGAAGTGAGTAAATAATATTTAGGACTTATTACCACAAATACTCAAATACATTTCTGGACAACGTTAAATCAAAGTAGATGAACTCTTGATAAGGATGTGACACAGCAGTGCCCTGTGCAGTCAGAAACTGTCCACATCAGCATCATTTATTCAGGTCTACCCATGTCATGGATCTTACGAGTGTGTGTTCAGCCTCAACAGATTCATAAAACAAATCAACTGGATAAAAGTTACTTTAAGTGTATTTTCGCGTGGTCTGAGAGATCACTGTGAAAGAAGTTTAGAAGATGAGCAGACTAATTATAAGACAAAATTCTGACCGCAAAGCGCGGTGTTCCATGTTTTCCCCCCAGCTTTCGCCTCCAAGGCGCTAGAGGGCGCTAGGCAGGGTTTGCCTTTTCCACGAAGAAGACGCGTCTGCCTGATTCATTCCCACGGTTCATCACTGTGGTGCTGACGGGCTGGACCGGGTTTTAACCGAACATGCGGCGGCTCGGTTCTGTTCAGCAGAAGATTCCGTGCGTTTTTCTGACAGATGTGAGGGAGGAGCCGTCCAGGAAGCGGGACTGTCAGGTGAGCGCAGCCGCACGAACCTGCAGCGCGCAGGCTGAGAGGTGGCATGTTGGACTGAGCTGTACAGGCTCGTGCCTTTAGGTTTGTTAATGGCAGACGGTTTCCATCCTTTCTACCAAACATATGGATTTTTTTTTTAGCACAGGCTGTGATTAACGGTCTTCCTGGTGTATAAACTGGTTTCTCTCTCTGCTCCATCTCCTTTCCTTCAGTCGTTCCAGGTTGTTGCCACAGAAACCGTGAACCCTCTGGCTCTGGAGGCCAACATCCATGATGCTGTGGCCACAGAGAAAGTGGACGGAACCTGCTGCTATGTGACCCTGTATCAGGGTGAGTGCAGCATCCCACCATGTCTGACGGTTGGGAAGGTCATCTCCTTACACATCTGGGGGAGAGCCTGCACAACAAATCGAAAACGTATCAACATGTATCAGCCTGCGCTGCAAAAGATGACCTACGGGGTCCCTTAAACATTTATGCACGTGCTAAAGCAACCTCATGGCAGCTTGATGTATTTCTGCATTTGAGCGACTGGACCGATCCCTTTATGCCATTGACCAATCAAATGCCTGCCTCCTGTGCAGACGGGGGTCACTTGGGGTATAATTTAAGTTGTGTTGATTGCTATTTAAAGAAAACTGTTGCAGGGAAATGGAAAAGCTGTGTTGGGTGGTTTTTGTTCATGAATGTTATACCGTCATCACAATATCGATGACTAATACTGCAGGTTTTTCTCATATTGTAAAAACTTCACTTTTGTTCCGCTTAATAGAAGAAGTGCGCTCTAACTGCAGGTGAGCCTTACCTCTGGGCCAGACTGGACAGGAAACCCAACAAGCAGGCAGAGAAGAGGTTCAAGAGGCATCAACGCTCCCAGCAGAGCTGCGGAGGTACCACAGCCGCAGAGAGGTACCGGTACTCGCTCTGCCCAACAGCCAAGCAGCCCGTCTTTGTTTCTCCCCGTCAGAATTCTCATGGAACGTGGAGGAAGACTTCAAATCGGTGCCTGAGACGTGGATTCCAGCTCACAGAGTCAAACGTCACGACGGCCACCCGGTGCCCGACGAACACGGACACACTCCAGGTTCTATACAACACTGGATCACTGACAGAGCAGTAGGGTGTGTGTTAGAAGACCACAATCCGACAGCAGGGAGTTAAGTTGATGCATGGAGATGAAGTGGAGGGAATGGCTGGAGAATTCCCCACATGGAAACCATCAGTTCCTGGAAGAAGACTGACCGTCTTTGTTCTTGTGAACCTCCAGGCTGGGTTCCAGTGGAGAAGAGCAACAAGCAGTACTGCTGGCACGCCTCGGCGGTGGATTATGAAGCCAGAGCAGCTCTAGTTCTCCGACCCAGCGCTGGCGATGAAAACATGTTAGAAATCACAGCGGTCCCACTGGACGAGCTCCAGGAGCAAACGCTGGAGCTCATCGGAACCAACGTCAATGCAAACCCTTACAGTAAGGCTTCAATCCATTGTTGCTAATGGCATGACTCAAATGCCCGGTCACAATGGTGATGCACGTTTGTTGATGAGCAGAACTGGGGAGTAAGAAGCAGCCCGTTCACTGCTTGGTGCCTCATGGCAGCATTGTGGTCAGAAAACCTCCACCTGTTGACTTCCGGCAGCTGCTGTGCTGGTTCCAGGGGGGCCTGGAGGGCCAGGTGGAGGGCATCGTGTGGCACTGCGGTGACGGCACCCTCATTAAGGTGAGGGATTTGACCACTCCAGCACATCGTCCAGGACATGAGATTCAGTGCAGTGTCCTGAAAGGAGCAGCCGGAACTCCTGTGCTGTTGTGTTTGCAGGTTCATCGCCATCACCTGGGGCTGAAGTGGCCAGATGGGGACCCCCGTCTCTCTAACAGACCGGTGGTCGTTCGTGTGGAGGGGCACAGTCGCCACAGCGGCTGCTTGTTTGCCATGTTTTCCACACTTAACGGACGCAGCTTCAGCCGGCTTCAAGACGTGCAGTTTGATCATCCAGAGTCTTAGACACAAGCAGGGAGGAGCTTTGTGCTTTACCTGAAGCCACGTGCATTTAAACTCTGGAAAATGAACCCGTGAACTGTCAACGGCACATCAAATGCTCTGTAAATACTGTAAATTCAATTAAAAACATGACACTTTGTAGTTTTGCAATGACAGCTGGAGATGCTCAAACCAAACTAGTTTATTGACAAGTGCTATAAATATGTAACAAAATGACATCATGAGCAAATCTGTAAACAACATGGGGAGGAAATCCAGTCACAGCTCGTTCCAAACTGCAAATAAAACACAAACCTTTATTCAAGAGTAAACAAGTGTTTTAGCCAAAAGGCACAGGAACCCTGAGTTACGTCATAGACACACTGGGCACGTCAACCTTCACTCCAAACCTCCCACACACCTTCTTCAGCTGCTCCTCCAGCAGAAAGTTCTTCTTCAACTCCACATTGTAGTTGAACTTCAAGTCCTCAAGTTCTTCAAAAAATGCTGGGTCAAAGTTCTGCAGCTCCTTCTTCAGCTTTTGGACCTCTGAACGAAGCCGGGTTTTCTCAGCTTCAGCTTCCCGCAGGAGGTTTGGAAGTTTCCTGGAATCTGAGAGGACATCCTAATGAGGGATATTCTTCCAAGTCATTCTAGAGGACAGTGTTCCCTCGCTGCTTTTCTTGGTCCCTCTATCACGGGCAGATCTTTGTTTTCATTCAATCCAGGACTTATTTTTCTATGAAGGTTCGAATTCTGAGAGTTTAAATGAGAAAAGTGTAAAAATGTTCACGTCTGTCTGAGACAAGTACAGAACTTGACAGACTTCTCTTATTGTGAGTTATTGATGCTGTGGATTCAGCACGATAAGCCTGGGAACACGTCAACACTGGAGTACTCTGGAAGTGCAGTGCAGCTACACTGAAGGGATTAGCAAACATAAACAAGATGAGAAACATTGAGATCTTCACAGACTCACAACTGCTGCTCAAACACTTCACCTTTGATTCAAGGACTTTTTTTGTGTAGGTGACAACTGTATGTGAGACCTGGACTGAGTGACTCCTCCCCCCTGGCATTCCAAACAGGAAGTACCTGCTGGCTCCAAGAAGCTAAAATCCCATAGACGTCTATAGAGACATAAACAGCTGTTACTCAGTCAATCTATTGGTCAGAAGAACCATTCTTACTCTGATATATTTTTCTGTATAAGCCTCTTTTTTTCCTTTACTGCAAGTTACTTAAGTTATCATACAGCCAATCAGATGCCCTGACCAAGGATGTGGTCTAATGTGAAAAATGTTTGGCAGCTCTCATTAATCAGTGGGTGTCTTTAAGGCTCACTTTGATACATGCTTGTTAAAAATCTTGGATTTGATAGGTGCTTGAAAATCAGTGAGAAACTCTAGTTTGAATGGAAGATCTTTTCTGTCTGATCCTAGTGTGTGGCTGCAGCACCGAGCAGAAACATCAAGGTTACACAGTTCCACCTTAACCAGCACTCTGCAAGCAGACTTCATGGACATTTTACATACTTAAACTCACCTGTAAAAGATTTTTCGGAATATTTTGATTTGACAGTGACCTTCCTGCCCCATCTTTGGCATGTTTTTGTCCCACCCTGCTATGCTGTCATGTCTGCATGTGAGCCAGCTTTGACGCGTCGCTCTAGGACAGCAGCTGTTTCAGCAGTAATTCTCCATGGCTTTTGTTGGCGCTGGGCAGCAACAGTAAGCGTCACGTCAGCAGTCTTCTGGTCAACTGAACCTGGCTGAGGGGATTCATGGACAGCATTTTGGTTCTACCCGTACAACCATACAGTGAAAGGGAAACACAAGGGATCAGTGGTGATCTATTTTCACTAGTGTTCCCCATGGTCTTCTAATCATGATGATGTTGTTTTTAGCCAAAATAAAAAAGCTCTGTCTTTTTCCAGGACATAGTTTCTGCAGAGCGGCAGGAGCCGCCCGCTCGTCACCCTTAACTGAGCTCTCTCACATTCTCTCCCACTAGCTTACAGCCTCTCAACCCCCCACATAACATTAGCGGTGCAGCTAAAATAGTGAGCCGTATTGCAGCTATCCAGTCGTACAGTTGTGATCCAGATTCCAGCTCAGACCAGGAAAACAAAGACGTTCCTGGATCTATTCTGCAGGTGGATGCATCAGAACGGAGCAGAGCAGGAAGACTTAGGACCGCCCAGAGTATTTGTGATGTCACAAATAAAATACACTTTCAACAGCATTTTTCCGTCTGCCCTGATTCATGATTTGAATTAAGGAATACTCAGAGATGCAACTTTAAGCTTAATTTTCTTTAAATATATATGGAGAAAAATGCCAGAAAAACAAAACCATTTTCACTGGAGTGGGCCAGTGGGACATTTACCCCAAAGACGATGTAGTTAAAGTAAAAAGTGCATATTTTGGAAGCGTTTGACTTTTCTGTAATAATGACCTTTTTTCTGGGTGAGGGTGCCCGCTGGAATATTGTGATGTGATGTTCCCAAACCAATCAAACCTTTTGAACGGCTCATTAACACGAACCATGGGAATCTACTCTCAGTCGGCTAGGAGCCGCTCTTTATTTGGTTTAATTTTCCTCCGTCCCCTGAGTTTTATACGCTCACATAAATGCTAAAACGAGCTCCTCCTTTACTTCAGATGCAAATATGACATGAGTTGTAAACGCCCAATACACTCAAGTATCTCCATGAAATAGAAAAGAGGAGCCATCCAAATCAGCCGGTCTTTTGAACGGCTCTTTGAAATGGTCTGATCCAAAAGATTCGACTCCCTAAAAAGAGCCCTAAGTCCCATCACTACTGGAATAATGGTTAGCGCTGTCTGCTTACAGGAGAAGGTGGTTCAAATCCTGACTGACCCTTTCTGTTTGGTGTTGCATGGCATTTCTCTGGGTCCCTTCCTGTCCAAAAATGCTTCTAAAAGGCTCTTTAAAAAGGTAAAAATTGCCCCTTATAGTTAGTGTGAAAGTCTGTCTGTGAACATGGTTCTGGTAACCCGTTCGGGGTGTACCCCGCCTTCTCCCAAAAAAGGGCTGGGCATCAGCTGGTGCTTTTGGCGGCTGACAGAGCTATCATTCGGGCGGTTTGGTCATCTCTTTTACAGGAAAAGAGGGTCAAAAGCACCGATATGGCTCCAGCTCAGTCTGTGTTTCTATTAGCCGTACATGTCCTGCTCATTTCCGAGTTCATCCTGGCAAAGAGGGACTACTATGAGATTCTGGGGTCCCCAAAGATGCCACGGAGCGCCAGATCAAAAAGGCTTTCCACAAACTGGCTCTGAAGTACCACCCCGACCGGAACAAGGGCCCAGACGCAGAGGCAAAGTTCAGAGAAATAGCAGAGGCTTATGAGACGCTTTCGGATGACAAGAGAAGACGAGAGTATGACCAGTTCGGCCACAGCGCGTCCTCGACAGACGGACGACAAGGAAGCGGCCACTATAACTTCAAACAGCACTACCAATCCTTCAACTTCGACGACATTTTCAAAGACTTTGACGCCTTCGGCCAGCAGCGACACCAACACCACTTCCACTCCCACAACCAGGCGCACCAGAAAAGACACTTTGACAGCCACTTCCAGGCCCACCGAGAGGCCATGAACAAGCAGCGGCGGGTGTTTCAGCACTCCGGCTTCGGGGGCGGGGTCTTCGACGACGTGTTTGAGGACTTGGAGAAGATGTTCTCCTTTAACGCGCACGCCTCCAGGACTGACGGCAGGTTTCAGGGCTCGGCGAAGCAGCACTGCAGGACGGTGACTCAGCGCAGGGGGAACATGGTGACCACGTTCACCGACTGCTCCAGAGGGGATGGCTGAATGCTAATTTATCGCTTTGTGGACAATACTGGGGTAGGACCCACCCACCCTGCAAACCAGCGGAAGCAACATTTACAAATAGATGTTTTGGAAATAATTTCTTTTATTTTATTTTTTTTGTTCTATCCACGCTGGCCTGAAAAATGACAACTTGAAAGCAATATTGTTGCTCCTTGCATAAATAGAGTGCCGGGATCATTTAGGTCATTGATAAACTTTGATTTTGTGATGGTACGATCCAAAAGAACTGGCTCATTTTCTGTTGAGGATAGTGAAGCTATGAGTCTTTATTGTGTAACCTTTAGTTCTGCTAATAGCACCTGCAGAAATCCCCCCCCCCTCCTTTTCTTTTTTGCCAATTTGAAGAAGCAGTCGTGACAGTTTTTTTTTTTAGTTTGAAATAAGATCTGGCGTGAAAGAGGCACGAGTCGTCACCGTTACCTCGTTATTTGAATTCTCCAGAGGAAGTTGATCCGTTCATGCTAAGCTGTTCTTTGTCTGACAGAAACAGATTTGCTTGCCCGTGAAGCTAAACGGTCTGGAAAGTTTCCAAACGGATCAAAATGTGCAATACGTTGCTCTTTATGTTACCTATCATTCAAGACAATGCTGTCGTTGTCTTACGTCTGCACTTTATGTACGTGTGTGTGTGCTGTTAATAAACCGCATCCTGTTTTTGAGTGATATATTAAAAAAATAAATAAATAAATAAAAAGGGCTGGGCTGTTTATGATCAGTGGATAAAGCAGACTGGACTGAGTTAGTGTGATGTCGCACGAAGAACATGGTTTACATTTTGCTCCAACGAGATGAAATTCATTCGGTCGCCCTTTTTTTATTTAGAGGGAGCAGAGATTGGTCTGAAATCTGTCAAACATTTTGAACGCTGGACGTGGGGGCCAGCAGGCACCACGTTTTTACGCAGGTATAAGATTGGGCAGATTATAACGTGATTATACCATGGTCCGGTTGAATACTCGATTCTGATTGGCTGCTGGGTATGCATTAAAACCTGACAACCGCACGGTGAAAAAAGAAGTTCCGGTCGGCTAGCTTAAATGTTTTGTATCACTGCGCCGGCTTCTTTAAAACAACTTTTGCTTAATAATTTGGACAAAAACAAGCGGTAAGAGGAGAACTTTCTCTTTGAACTGATGCTTTATTGAACCCATCGGGACAATCAGCATATATATATCACCGAATCTTGACTGCAGCGGTGGTGCTGCGTGACGCGGACTATATGTTATGCGGAAGCATTCAGGCTTCCACGGTGTGCATTAAAAGGTAATAACCGCACACTTCATCGGCCATTAACCCTTACATAATTTGCACTACAGAAAAAAAAATGCCACGAAAACAGCTATCAGAACAAGAATGGTTCTTCTGACCAATAGATTGACTGAGTAACAGCTGTTGATGTCTCTATAGACGTCTATGGGATTCCGGCTTCTTGGAAGCAGCAGGTACTTCCTGTTTGGAACGCCATGGGGGAGGGGTCACTCAGTCCAGTCCTCATTTCCAGTCAATGGTAAAGACAGACGGAACTCTTTTAGTATTTTCAGACACTGGACTGTGAATTTTCTTCAACTCTAAGCCATAAATGAATAAACAGAAAAACATTCTTGTTGTAAAATATATACATATTATACCATGGTCCGGGTGAATACTCGATTCTGATTGGCTGCTGGATGTGTGTCCCAAAGTGATAACAACACGCCCCAAAAAGAAGTTCCGGTCACCTATCTCAAATCTTCTGCATCACTGCCAAGGCGCCGCACCACGTAACAAATAGTCCGCTTTTCGTAAAAAAGCGATCCAAATCAAAAAAATCAAGCATAAAGTACTAAAAACTGGTTAATATTTATTGCTTTGTAAGTGACCATGGTATAAGCGGGTTAATGGCCGACGAAGTGTGCATTATCACTTTTTAACGAACTTCGCTTAAGCAACCGTCCACCGCAGGCTTCCACGGCGTGCGTTAAAAAGTGATAATGCACGCTTCGTCGGCCATTAACCCTTACATATATATCTTCATTCATGGATTGTTTTTTTGGTTTACCAGTTTGATTAGGTTTTTGCAATTATACATAGAGGTAGAGAGAAAAGTGTGGGTACCTGGAGTTTAGTCAAGTCTATTCTCACCTGGCCCAGACGACCGTGCACCTCCACTTTTGACCTCCTGGCTCAACTTTCTGCTCGACTCCCCTTTCTGCACCTCCAGTCTGCAGACAACAGAAACATTTCCCTTACTTACAAGTTGATAGTACAACCATATATTTACTGACTTAGACATATCCTTAAGGAAAACAACATACAAAAATAGTCTTGTTATATTACTTGACATTGCACTTCAGTAAAGATGTAGTAAAACATTACTGCTTTCACTGAGCCACACTGGAGTTGGGACATATTAGTTGGAGTAAGGCTACTCCTACTCAAGTACAGCTTTTGTATTCTTCTGGTTTTTTCACCCAAACAAGATCTGCCTGTTGTTTGTTTATTCATCCAGTTCTCTGTTTTACTTTAGCTAAAACGCTCAACAGAACAGACCTACAACGCCTGAAAAGACAGTTCATCCAAATGTTAAAAGAGTTTTCACTGGAATTGTGTCTTTTTCACCTTTTAAATGAGAGAAGATTTCAAAAAACATATGAATAAAACAACATTAAACACCTGCACAACCACAAACAAGAATCATTATCAGAAGCTCTTAGTGTAATCACATCTTGAATATTTCCAATCCACTGTGATGATGTGAATATACACTGACCAAAAATATAAACACAACACTTTTGTTATTGCTTCCATTTTTTATGGTATGAACTCAAAGATGTGAAACATTTTCCACAGACACAAAATAACCAGTTCTCTGAAATATTGTTCACAAATCTGTCTAAATCTGTGATAGTGAGCACTTCTCCTTTGCCAAGACAATCCATCCCACCTCACAGGTGTGCCATATCAAGATGCTGATTGGACAGCATGATTATTGCACAGGTGTGCCTTAGACTGGGCACTTCACCTTCTTAGCAGCAGCCAGTCTACCTGTGCTGTGATTCTTCTGCTCATACCTGACAGCCTGGGAGTCGGTGGGGGGGTCTGCAGAACTAGTTTCAGGAAACTTTATGAACGCGTCGACCTAAAAAAAAGAAAATGACAAAAAAACAAAACCTTTTCTGATCAAATGCGATGATAACATGCTTTTTGAATGTTAAAACAAGCTTATAAATCCTTTGTTGTTCACTTGATCACACAAAGTCCAGTTCATGTGCAGAAGTTTCAACTCCTTTATTCAGGCTGATGGACAGACAGACAGACGCTCCTTTAGGATCATTTTGGCCGGTTTTCCTGCTTTGCACTAAGCTAGATGTGAACGCTGCAGAGGACTTTTCTACATTTACAAAGAGAAAACTGAAATTATGAGTTAATAAATATACTTCTTCAAACTTCATTTGACCTGTTAATTAAATGTTTTATATAAAGCCTGACATTGAACACCCCTAAATATACCAGTTACTTAGATGTAATATCTTGAGGTTTCAGGCTATTCAAGCATCTCATGCTATTTGCTCTGAGCTGTGGGTAGTTTTTCTTTTCTGCCCCCCCAAAAAAAGGCTAAATGACAGAAGTGATTGATTATAATCCACTTTAACTGGTGCAGCCTTGTGTTTTGACAGATTATATTAATCCTTTTGGTTGGTAATACTTCCACCTCTGACCCCGACCTAAAGCCATACCTCTAATCTAAAAGAGCATTCCAGCCCCCCTGAGAATGCGACCTTAGCAGCAGTAAGGCCGTGTTTGATGTGTTCAGAAGATTAAACTGAGACTTGGCTGTTCCTGACTGTTGTTATTGAAGTAATCCTTTAAGCCAAGTTCAGACTTCATGATTTGAGTTTGGTTGCATTATAGAACTATGATTACCACACAAGAGCACACTTGTCTTGTGGGGGAGAATTTTCCAGTCACGGTGGGTTCATATCACAAAGGGTCGTGCACTCCAGGAGTTTTAGCGTTTCCAGACTCACGCTTGCCTCCAATCTTTGTCTGAGATGTAAAAAATATTTCGTTGTGTTGTGGAGCACGAGCCAAACCTTCATTTATCCCCACCTGATCTTCCAGTTGTCGAATGATTGCGTGAGCCTTTTCCTCGCGCTCCTTCACTTCTTTCAGCTGCTGTTTGAGTTCAGAGAGGCTGGAAGTCTTCTGGGAAAGCTCTTTCTCCAGTTCCTTCATCTTGTTCTCAAACATTCTGTACATTGAAATTAGGATGATTTATTACACCACAAATCTTGTCAGCTTTAGCATGAATTACCCTCATGTTCGTCACTTGCTTACCCAATTACAACAGATGTCTTTGAGGTCTTGCAGCCTGCCGCCTCAGTCAAACGTTTGGACAGAGCCGCTCGCAGACTTTCCTTGGTCTCCTCCAGCTCTGCCTCAAGTCTTTCGTTGGTAACCTCCAGACTTGTTTTTGCCACACGAAGCTTCTCTGCAGCTTCCACTTCCTGTCGCAACATCAACACACAAAGTTTGAAGAGACAAGGTCATTGGGTTTGTTTCGGGAATGCTTTTAGGAATGTTTCATGTGAACCCTGGCTCTGATACTCATTGCAAACCCTCAGAAAATGTAGCTACCTGTTTTATATCCTTTCGTAGCCGCTCGTTTTCCATCACTATCTTCTCTAAACCTTTGACCTTTGATTCAAGTTTTGAACTCAGCTCGGCTTCGCTTTGACGCTTCAGAGTATCGTAGTCAATCTGGAAGAGAACCGCAGTGATGGGAATCTTCAGAGATGGGATCGTACAGCGGCTCACACCACGGATAGGACAGAGCTGACAACCTTCAGCTTCTCGTTCTCCTTCTCCAAAGCAGCTACTTTGTCTCGAATTGCAGCGCCGCTGGACTTCTTTAGTGCCTCATTTTCCTTCTCCACCCGCTCCACCACCCTCTTCATCAATCCAATGGTCTTCTCCAGTTCAGGCACAGTTTTACCACTCTGGCCAGCCTGGTGGAGAACAGAACACAAATCACTTTGGACATTGGTTGATGATACATAATCATCAGCAGGATTGTTCCTCCACTTTTTATTTTGTAAATTTCTTCTGCACAACGTTCATCCATACATCTTCTGTATTTGAACTGCATAAAAGCTGAGGTTGGTTATTTGAGAACGCTTCATCCGTCATCGAGTTAAAAAGCAAAGCACCTCTGGCCAGTCCATCCCTTTCCAGAGAAACCATCACACAGTTAAGACTCGGATAAACTCTATATGCAGGAGACTGAGAAACCTGGACAACTCGTGCATTTAGCATGTAGACCTTACACACCAAAGGAAGAAATGACTGTAGAGCGATGTTCACACTGGAAATGTGACACAAGTTCAAGTACGTGCAAAATGTGTTTAGCCCATGGTGTGACTCTTGTGACTCGCTCTGGACTTTTTCTTTCACAGCTCTATTCTGATCTATGAAAGACTTGTCATAGAATTCCAACCACAATTATTCATTTCTCCTCCATGATCAATTTTTAAAGGCTTGGCACTTCGGTGAAATAAAAGCGACGACATCCATACGTCACAACCAAATCCAAGTCCCTGATTGGTCAAAGTTCAAACTGGTTTAACTATGAATGCACCTTCAACGGCCGCACGTTTTGTACATAGAGCCCAAAAATGATCTTAAGGTGTTGTGTAATCATGTGTAATCATGGAAGTTTTGAACACGGAAGCCTGTTTATTTACATAGACTTTTCATTGGAAGTGGCTGCTCCAACGGTGTGAAGCGGTGTGAACATAGCTTGATGATTACATGTGCGGAAAAGAAGAGATGAACTGAACTAACTCCACGTATGTGAGCCGGCTTCCTTTCGGTTTCACTCTTGTCCTTTTTCAGCGCACTGCACATTTCCTTCAGATGTGCCACTTGATCCTGTGGAGAAACAGAGAAAACCTGCACACTCAGCACTCAGAAGAAAAATCTGCTTTTGCACAAACCTGCAGAAAGTCTGAGAAAAATAAAGTTATGTTGTAGTTCTGGTTCCAGTGCATAGGTATTCCTGATACAGTCTTTAGCTGTTGGCTGTTTGATAACATTAGAAACTAAAACCTGCCTTAATTCGGATATTGATTGATAAATCATGTAATAAAATGGTTATAGTATAACGGGGTGGAATTATATAAGTTCGCTTCCTTCCACTCCCTTTCAAGCAATATTTATTAATATGTCTAACTATCCTAAGTTTGATTAGTTACTGTATAAATGTATAACTGAAGATTATATTGCTTTTTTGTATATTTTCTACTTGATTGCTTGAAATAAACCATTTCAAAAAAAAAAAAAAAAAAAAAAAATTCGTGACCAGTAAATAAGAAGAGTTTACAGTTTGGGAGCATTCCTGTTTGGTAACACTTCAGTGAGAAGATTTTTCTGTCACAAAATGTAGCCACCATGACCCCAAAGAGAAGCAAACAGAGAAGCCTCTGTTAGTTGTACTATTTTAATCTAGAAGAAAATGGGTCATTGCTTTGACAAATCAGGCTTGACTGTAATTGGTCATTTGACCCTTGTTCTATCCTAGGCACTTTAACATTGGGAGTGGGGTCATCTAGACCCACTAGACAGAGCTCTGAACCTTTTTTCTTCAATGATTTGTGATCTTCACTGGTTCAATGGATTACATGAAATCCTCTCCACCTTCATCCACCTTTGTCATGGTAGGAGAATACCTCAATGGAAGGGGGGGGGGGGGTCATAGGATAGCACAAGGGCTAATAACACAGTGAGCAAAAACTCAGCAAAAGATGTACAACTAGAAATGTGACAAAAATGAAGGTCAAAGTCATTGAAATGTTGAGATCTACAGTTGGGTAAGGATTTGTACTAAAACAAAAAAGGCCAACAACTTCAATGACCTAAAGAGACATTTTAAACAGAAAACTTTGATAAAGACATAGGGTCAGTTGTTGTTATCTATGCATAAAGTTTTACTTTGTGCTACAACAGACCAGATGGTTTTTTCTCTTATGTCTTCCATGTTTGTGAGCAACATGGAAGACTTTGAGAAGCTTTGGTCAAATAAATCTGAGCTAAAGGTAAATAATAAAAGACAAATAACAGATTAAAACATAGGTTCAAGAAAACTGCTCAAGCAACTGAGATTTGTACTGGATTTATGAGGCAAGAAGCAAAAATGAATGTTCTCCAGAAGTCAGCTGTGACTCGGACTTGCATCGGAGAGTTCTGACCTGTGAACAGCTTGACCTAAGCTTTTTCAGCTGCACTGATAACAGCTTGCAGGATGACAAGAACACCGAACAGAACACTGATTTTAACAAAAGTACCTGCATACATAAAAAGATAATACTGAAAACAAATTCCTGATTAATGCAACGATTGTTCCTGATGAAAGTCCATAACATTCCATTGTTGTTACTTAATGATGTAATTTCTCCTTATATTAATCGATAGGCATTACTGTGGTATTTGATATTATTAATATGTAATAATCTGCACTGGGACTATTTTGTTTTCTTCTGGAATTTTTATTTTATTTTTTTGAATTTTCCCCTAATGCGAAGGGGGGTTTAAGTGCAGGGATTCCCAGTTTACTTTAGTCTGTGTAGTTAGTTTAGTTTAGAATTGACCTTTCTCTGACTTCATGATCCATATGATTTTATGTTTACTTTACAATTACCGGTACAAAGCACATTGAGGCGACTGTTGGTGTGATATTGGGCTATAGAAATAACATTGAATTGAATTAAAGTATAAATAGAAGTTAACAACTGCGTTATAGTAACTAGTGACAGTATGGTAACAAGTAAAACACAATATAATAGGGGGGGGGATTACCGTATATAAAGTTGCTTCTTCCCACCCCCTTAATCAAACTATTTGACAAACCTAATATTTAATTGCGTCAATGTTTGTGTAGTACAAATGTAAATATGTCTATTGATGATTAGGAGTAATTATAAGGGGTTAGTTTACATGTTTGTATATATGTTGTTTCCTTGTTTGTTTTTTGTCTTGATTGCTTGAAATCAACCAAGTCCAATCCACCATCTTCCAGTTTCTACCAGATCTACCAGACTCACTTTCATGCTCAGTTTTATAACTGCCAGATAACTCTAACAGCTGCCATTTTGACCAGAAACAATTTTCAAAACAAAACATTATCAAAGCTTTTCAAATCTAATTTTTTTTTTTTTTTTTACAATAAATCATTTTTTTTAGATGTGATATTTACAGTTTTTTTGTGAATTCTTGAGACCAACCAAATATTTTTATTTAGGATATTTACTTTTGTCTCATAAGTAGAGGGAACAAAACGGTTAATCGCTGTTTTATCAAATCAGCATCAGTTAAAGTCAAGGTAATTTGGGCTAGAAGTACCTTGAGTCTGGGTAGGTCCCTGTTGGCCTGCTCCACCTGAAAGCGCAGCTCCAGGTTTTCAGAGGCCAGTCGGAGGTTTTCCTTTGAAAGGTCGGGGTCTCTCTGCGACGGCGTGCCTGTACCTCGTCCTGAAGTCTAAAGGCCAGGAAAGACACAAGAAAAGTTCCAGTAAACCACATCTGCTTCAAAGAGCACAGAGGTCTGTCTCATTTTGTGGATCATGAAACACCTTAATTGCAATGTGGATGCTGCATGGGGGAGACTAATGCCCACAGTTCAAGCCACTCCACCAGAGAGGAGCTCAGTACAGCCTAACACTATGACACTACTACCACTTCAGCAGGGAGACTAAAGAAGCATCTGGAGATTTCCAAGGCTTCTACTTTCCTGCTTTGGTGTTCGGTCAGCCTTTTGTCTACTCAAAGGATCCTCTTTTTGTTTGTGGAGCGCCCTGCCACACTCCACATCTGCCTCAGCTGTGTAGGATTGTTCCTGATTCTTTTCTTCTGCCAGCCTGGGTGCTCCGTCTTCCTCCCCTTCCTCTGCAGCAGTCTGTTGCTCATCACTTTGTGACATCTTCGACCTGTTTCCAGCATCAGCATTATCCTCTGTATTGCTGCCATGTGGCTCAGGAACAACTTTGTTGGTCTCATTCTGACACGTGTCTTGGCCTGTGGTAACCGCTTGTGCGGACGACGACCCAGCTGATGCCGGCCTCTCTGATGGATCCACAGGCTCAGGCTTGCTTTTTGTTGTTGCTGGGGGTTCTTGCTGTTCTGGAGGCACAGAAACTTCAGAGCCATCTGGAATGCCTTCTCTACTTTCTGAAGTATTTGCTCCTGCCTTCCGGTCTGCGTTCTCCACACAATCTTCATCTGCCTCTGTGCTCACATCTGTTTTGTCAGCTGCAGAGTTTCCTGTCACATCAGGGCTTAAATTGTCCTGCTCAGCGCAGTCATCCTTTCCATCTCCAAAGATTTGAGTTTGAGTTTGGATTCCAGCTTCTGCCAAGTTTGGCCTTGGCGCCCTCTGTTGGTCACGAGCGTCCACAACAGTGTCAGGGCTACCAGAGCAGCTGCAGGCCTCAGAGAGCTGGGTTGCAACTTCCCCTTCACTCGAGCCATCCTCAACATCGAACGTGACGGAAGAAATTTGTCCTAAAGCCTGGGAGGATGTGATCATCCCCTTTAAAGACAATCAGTCACATGCAATTAAACCGGCAATGAAGAGGAAAGGAAACAGAATAGAGAAAAGTGTGTTAAAGTGTATGAAGCACAATTTAACAGGCCAAAGCAAGCATCACACGCAGACAAGAGAAATCATACACTTTTTCCTATAGTATACTATAGTATAGTATGGTATAGTATAGTATAGTGTAGTCTCAAGATACAGAAGGTATTGAATGAATAATTAAAGTCCCAATCTGATCATATTTTGATCTATTTTCAAAATGGTCTTTAAATTATGATTACGGTACGCAGCTTTTATCTTTACATTGATTTTCATCTTATAAAACCTATTTTTCATTACCTAAAATAATGCGTATTGATGTTGTAATAAATGATAAGTCATAAAAATGTCCCTCCTTTAGAGTGCAATTATTTAGTTTGAGTAAAAATGCTCTTTTCTTCTTGTTTTTTGAGTTTTATTAAACTATATTTCTGCATTAACATAATAATTTAGCGTTTGAATGTTTAATATTATAGGTATATTTTTAAATGCAATTAATTTGGCAATTATCATGAAAGTATTTTTATTGACTGACTGTATATTTTTCGTGGTTTGTTGATCATCCGTGGATCCATAGACCCAGGTCGCAGAAGAAGAGGGGTTCCCACATAAACAGAGGGCCAGCGGGGCCACGGTCACATTACACCAAGTGTTAGTAAATATCAAAAGGACTGCCAGGCTCCCTGCCGAACGTCTGGGAGTGTTTAACAAGAGAACTGTGGGTCAGATTGCTTATGTAACTGTCTTAACCAGCTATACTCCAAAACACAAGCTGGCAATAATGACTACTATCCATTCATTTTTTGCTATTTATGACCAACAGAGCTGCAGCACATTTTTATATACAGACTTGAAGCATAATACTGGAAATCCCTCCTCCTCTGTTTGTGTCTGTATCTTCATCTATGCTGCTCAGAGCTACGTCTACATGCACATCATTTGGTGCAAGTTCTTTGTTTTTAGCATCAACCGCTGATCCAAGATTCCCAGAGTTTCTGCTAAATATTTTGCCTGAGAAGTCCTCTTGAAGTTCCTTTTTAATTAACACATTAAAACAGTGTTATGCAACTTCTGAAGGCCCTCGTTTTTGATTTTTTTTAAAGTCAGTCAAATGGAATTTGAAGGTTTAACAAGCCTCCATTGCAGCCAGAAGGGGTCAGTTTAACAAGCACCAGAACTCTGTTGCTTTAAATTTCAAAAGCAGCCTTTCCCCAAAGTTTAAGCTTTACGGCATATGCATGACTGCTGAGCTAACATTTATCAATGTATGTCATGACACTAACACAGTCCTGTAAGACTTTGAGTCACGGCAGAAGCAGTTAGAAGAAGAGGTTATTTTTTAGCACATTTACTGTTGTGCTGCATAAATGATGAGATCATTCTTGTTACATTGTGTGCCCTGACGTGGTTTAGAGTTGGTAAACATGTTAGGTAGTTACTGGCAGCCAGTTTGCCAGCAGGAGTTCCTGAATTTCACGAATGGTTCAGACTGTAGCAGGAATTTACAGTGATTACTTTGAGGACAGAAGTGGCTTATTTCTGTTTGGACTCATTTCTCTTTGGAGATTAATATTCTTTTTGAACAAACAATGACATAAAATCTGCATGAGACGCAGCATTTTTATTGACCAGAGAAATGATTGCAAATGTTTTTCTGCTGTAAAAGAATCCTGATTGTGTGTAAGTGGGTCACTCACGGAGGGTCGTGATGGAGACTCTTTGGTTATCTGGCTCTCTAAGGAGTGGACTCTGTCCTGCAGGATGTTGTTCCTCAGCACAAGACTCTCCATGGCGTCATCACGGGGTACAGCCTGGTGCTGTCTGTGTGGTCAAATGAAAAGAAAGAGTTACATAACTTCCAGTAATCCCATAATACGCCACAGCATGCTGTGAGTGGTGACTTCTTTCATAACGGGTATTTGGCTACAGAGGGTTACCACTTTGTAATGGCAAAGCTTTGACAGTCCAGCATAGGCTGGCATCAGGTACATTCATGATGAGAGCTTGAGGGGACAATTACAGGATGTTTTGACTTAGGAAATTCATAATGACTCTGCCAAACATACTTGTGTAACTGAGGAAGGAGGGCTAAAGTGTGTGTGTGTGTGTGTGTGTGTGTGTGCGTGCGTGCGTGGCTGCTCCTCGCAGTCACTTTTAAACCGGGTTCAAACGTGGGCTTCAGGGCATCCTTATCGTTAAAATAATTTTCTATAACAAATAATTGAAAATGTTGAATCCCTGTTTATAAAAACTAAGACTAACAGGGCAGATGTATGCACATAAAAAAGACAGTTCGCATTACATTTTACTACAGTTAACATTAGATTTAATGACGGCTAATTTTTGTAAATGTCTTTTTCCAGATCGCTAACCAGAAATACCACAATGGCTCCGTTCATGGCTCACGATTAAGGAAAATAAAACAGCTAAGCAGTTTCTAAAAAAAGCATGTCACAGAAATCAACCTAAAACCCATTGTTTATTTTGTGCTTTGATTCAAAATGCTGTTATTTGAAAAGGTTTGCTTCTCTCACACTTTGACTCATTTTAGGTCAGTGAATGTAATTCAAAGATCAAGGAAATAAAAGTCCACAACAAACTTTTATGTAATTAAAAGACCAAGAAATGGAAAAAAACAACATAGTTCTATAAAAAAAACAGGGGTGACAATTCTGCAGCAGTTTTGATTCAGTAAAACCAGTTTCCTGCCTTTGCTCTCACCTCTGAGTCAAATAAAACCTGATGTTGATATGTTTGTTAAACTCTGGCCAAATACTGAAGTGCAGCTGCAAACACCACACAGGATGCTGAATGAAACTGTCAGAATGAAAGACTTCACTGGGAGAACCTTCCTAGGATCAGGTTTGCTGAGTCAAGAAGCAAACCAGAGAATCAGAACTGCCTGGAACATCACACAGTTTACTGTCACCAAACCATTCGATATCTGAGCAGGAGGCTGGGGAGCCCACATTTGATATATCTGGACCTAAACTATTTCCTCTGTAATGTAGAGAAATAAGAATGCATGCATTCTGCATGTATAGTTCCAGAGTGAAGCGAGACAGGGTGTGATGTTTATTTAAATGAAACTGCGTTACATTCAACCTGAACAGTCCAATCCAATAATGCTGGGATTTGTACTCAGTGAAACTCAATTCCCAAGTAAAATTCAGAAATTGCTTTGATGAAAACCATTTTGAGTCAGTAACTACAGCTAAGAGAATGGATGGAGAAGGCAGAATCTCTTATGCCTTAGTCACGTGGACCTCTGTGAGGGTTGAGCTGGTGCTGCACCAGGCGTATAGAGGGTTGCAGAGAGGTGCCGCTATGCAGAAAGGGGGCTCAGGTGTGTCTTGCAGTTCCTTTGAGGCTTATATGGCCACCTCAAGGGATGTCATGAAAATGGAATGTATGATTGTAGTGTTGTAGGTGTATATTTAGTTAGTAAGGATAAAGTCAGTATCCCTCTCTTATGAGGCTGATGCTGTCGTACGATGCCCTTATGCCACGCTACTCATTAGTGAGGTGCACATGCTGGCTCCTTTCTGACTATGCACAAATGCTGCAGGAACGGGGGTGCGGGTGATATGCAAGTGTCCGTAGGACGCCAACACAAACCGCACTCCGTCTAATTTCCTCCTTTCTTAAGCCATTCAAGAAGCGCACACTTGTCACTTGAACAGCACTAACGGCCTCCTTGTGGAGTGCACAGGTCTTTTTTTCAGGGGTTAGTGTGACCTACCATGCGGGCCACGTACGGGTTTGCTCATTTTTCGCCCACAGACAGCCCGTATCCACCCGTAGCTGTGACTGAGGCCTTACACACAGTAATAAAAACTGTCTGGACAGTAGAAAGATACATGCATACTTTACAGATGCAAGCTCTGTCTCCAGCTCGGAGTTCTTCTTCTTCAGCTCCTCCGTCTCCTTCTCCAGTTCAGTAAATCGCACCCCCACCACCTGGTCTGCAGTCACACCTCGAGCTTTCAGCTTTTTTTGCAGCGCAGCCTTCTCCTGCTCCAGTCTGTATTTGAATAAAAAAGGACAATGCATGTAGGACGTTGAGGATCTGTTGTCTCAGCTAACAGATACTCAGTGTCTATATGCCGATGATGTACACACTGACCTGGAATAGAGGTCCCTCAGAGTGCTAAGCTGCTTTGACAGGGACTCATTTTCTCTTTCTCTCTCCTTTAGCAAATTCTTCACCTTCTCCATTTTGGCCTGCCATTTCTTGCTCTCTTCCCACCGCACAATTTCTTCTTTATTCTGTCAAAGAGGGAAGTAATCCTGCGGATCAGCTGAACATATGTCAGCTGGTAATAAATCATTGTATAGTACCTTTTAGCCTTGTTCTAAAAACTGTAACAAGTGCAAAGCAGTAGGCCCTAGGTGTGTTGGATGTCTCCAGGCATTTTTTTCAATTCTGGTTCAAGAATGTAAAGCAGCACAAAGGCAAAAGCAAAAGTTGAAATGAAATGCAGATGGAGGATGTGGTATCTATTAAATACACTGGCTCAAGTCAAGTCAAGCCCACCTCTGGTCTCTGCTGCAAAACAGCTGTTTTAGCCATACAAAGATAGCTCCATAAATTAAATAACAGCTAATAAAAATCTGTTTGCTAATTTCCCACCAAAACCCCACGTTGCTTTTCCTTAAATGAACCTCTGACACCTCTGCAGAAATGGACCACACAAGGCAATCATAACAGAAAAACATAACGCTTTTCTCCCGTTGTTGTGCCACTGCGAAAAAGAAAGGATGCCCATTAAAAAAAAGAAAACAGCACACTGATGTTTGAACCTTTCCGTGATTCTCCTTAAGTTCTGAACTTTTCTGCAGCTCAGCCTCCAGCCTCCTGATCTTGTTCTGTAGATTCTCCACGCCCTGCACTCTCTCATCTGGCTCTGGTTGATTCTGCAAAACGAAGCCAGAAAGCCAAGATTGTTGGCGTGGCACCACATCTCTCTGAGGCAGGTACAGTGAAGACAGACAGCAGTCTTTTAATAGCATTTCCTGGGAAAAGGAAGGCTGCACTGATCTGAAAGTATGTGATGGGGTGATAGAGTCATGAGAAACATTTAAAAAGGAATTTCTTTGTGGATCTGCAAAAATATCTAAATAACTGAATCAGCCCAGATACTTTCTGGAATTTATCTTCAATCTTTAAGAGAATGCGATTACTAGATTACATTAATGATCCATATCTGAGGGTTTTATTTTCTTATCTACGCTGCAGAAGTCTAACAAGGTTTCCATGTCTCGCATCTCAATCTTGATCATATTTCAAGAGAGGAATGTCGCGTTTGAGTAAGAGGATCCTAATCTCTCTCCCACATGATGTTTTGGTGATGTGTCATGTGCTTCTAAAAGCAAAAGGGGAGTATAATGTGCTGCAGGTCAAACAAAGCAGAGGGCTTCTTCACTCGTCAGACCGGAATCAGATGCAGACCTGCAAGGCACTTGTTAGCCTCTTCACTTGCCTGCTTCAGCTGCAGGGCCTCCTGCTCTTGCTCGTCCTTGTCAGCCTGCAGTCTTTTCTGGATTTTCTGACTTCTCTGGTAGTCCTGGTTCAGTCTGTCCACTTCCTCTTTCAGGGTGTGTTCCCGGCCTCTGGCTGCTCTCACAGACTCCTTAGCAGTGAGCAGTTCTTCACTGAGCTCCTGCACCCGTGCCTTTCAAACAGACGGGAAAGGGAGATGTCGTTTTAAAACTACATAAAGAATAACATAAGACAAAACAAAGAAAATAAAAAAACAAAACAAAGGAAAATCAAAGCTGCGAGCGGTATTGTATGGCCTGCAGGGGCGACCTGCCCTGCCCTGCCCTCGCCGCTTCCTTCTGAACCGCCCTCACTGTCTGAGTGATGCTTCAGGCCCCTAACTCTCCCCCTCGGCCCCTGCCCCTCTGCTCAATGCATGCGACAAGCTCATTATTAAAACACTTTCTTCAAAAAGGCGGCTTCACACTAACTGCCAAACTTTGTAGCTACACATAAGCCCAAGTCTGGCCCAAGTCTGGCCCAAGTCTGGCCCAAGTCTGTGGTGGGTCCCCAGTCTGGATAAAATGCAGGGTTGTGTCAGGAAGGGCATCCGGCATAAAAAAAATCTCTGCCAATGTGCGTATCAGTGAATAGCTGTTGTGACCCCTGAAGGGATTTGGCAGAAGACGAAGAGGTAACAGAGGTTTTACTGCTAACCACGCCCACAATACCACACACCAAAATTCTGGTAAAGCAACAGGGGAATGCCACTTTAGCTAGCTCGCCATGCTAACACAATTCAAAATCAACAACTTCTAATTCCACCATTTTCCCCCAAATAGCAGGATGATCAGGGATTTAGGTGATAGATCAAAATACAAAGGAATTTAAATTTGTAGCTGGTACTACAGGGGATTTATTTTTTCAATTCAAGATGGCGACCTCTTCCCAAGGTCAAAGGTTAATGCGACTTTGATTGTGGTTGTCGACTTAACCTTGCGGATTCTGAGTGAAATTTTGTTTAGAGTGCTGGAACTAAAGTCCCCCCCCCTCCCATATAGTGGGGAAATGTGAATATCGCCAAATTTTGCCACAGAATGGCAACCATCCCATAATAGTTTAGAAACTTCCTTTGGGTATCCTAACATGTCTTTTTTGGTTCCAGTAGTGGATTCTAAAATACTTCTTTGTTTTTGTTTTGAGCCCTATAAAAGATTTTGTCATCATTCATGTTTTATTGGGCTGCACGGTGGTGCAGTGGTTAGCGCTCTTGCCTCACAGCAAGAAGGTTATGCCACTGAAGGTTCAAGTCCCGGCTGGGGGACCTGAAAAACAACATCAACGGGGGACCTTTCTGTGTGGAGTTTGCATGTTCTCCCCGTGTATGCGTGGGTTCTCTTCGGGGTCTCCGGCTTCCTCCCACCATCCAAAAACATGCTTCATAGGTTGATTGTCAACTCTACATTGACCGTGAGTGTGAGAGTGAATGGGTGTGTGATTGAGGACATTCTACCCTGCGACACACTGGCGACCTGTCCAGGGTGTCCCCTGCCTTCGCCCACAAGTAACCGGGATAGGCTCCAGCAGCCCCGTGACCCCGAAAGGGACAAACGGTATAGATAATGAAAACTAATCATTTTTAAAAATATTTTTTTCCCACTTTTTAATGTTATCCTATTTTTATAATGCCCAAAAGTCATTTTTTCCCGGACTAGGTGCATGTAAATTTTGAGTATGTGGAAATTTTTGCTCAAAAGGCACAGCCAGAAAGAACTGCAAAACAATATGATTTTTGCAACCCAGGACTTCTGCAGGCCATTAATATTAACAAATAGCAACATAATCATCACAGCTTGTTATGCAGTGGTCCGCTGGAATGCTGGAATTACAGACGGGGACAAGAAGAAACGGGACAAGCTGGTCAAGAAGGCTCTGTCTTGGGCTGTCCCCTGGACTCAGTGGACTGTGTAGGGGAGAGGAGGATGCTGACCCAGCTGTCCAGCATCCGGAACAACCCCTCCCACCCTCTGTATGACACAGTGAGGACCATGAGCAGCTCGTTCAGCCGCAGACTGCTGCACCCCAAGTGCAAAAAGGAACGCTACAGTCTGCTGCAATGACACAGTTTTGAAAAAAGGACCCTACGGCCTTTCTAGACATTTCAAACTATTAGGACGTTTTATTGATCAAACCAGCTCCTGCTGTACGTGCTGATTTCAACACAGAAAAGCACAAATGTGAGGAGAGGAGTGAAAAGAAAAGACGCTTTCTGAGAAAACAATCCTCTCTGTATTAGTGCAATCACAAATAATCCTAATATTCTGTGTATATGGTAACTTTTAGGCTCTTTTTCCATTCTAAAAATGAATCCATGTTGACTCTTAAAAAGATGACGCAACAGCAAAATTAGGTCACACAAAACTAAATAGAAATTGATTGTCAGCTTCCCAAAATGTTCAGTAATAGCTAGTTCAGTTTTCTGGAAAGGTTTTCAGTTGGAAGAAAACGACATTGAGCATTTGCCACTGTAGAGGATATCATTTTTCTGTATCAAATCAGCATTGGTTTTAGCATTGAGTGTCTTGTAACAAGATACAAACGGCATTAGTCCTGACAAGCAGCCAGCCCTGCCAGGAACATCCGTGCTAAAAGACCCGCTCTGATGCACATGCTGGTTTCTACCTGTTCCTGTAGCCGTTTTCTCATGATGGAGGACATAGAAGAATGTAACACATTTGTTTTTCTTTCATATTTTTTTTTTATTTTGGCTAAAAATTGCATAATTATAATTAAAAGACCACTTGGAACGTTTTTAACAAATGATCAAAAGGTGATTTGAGTTGTTTTTCTTTTTTATAAATAAAGAAAAAGGAAAACGGCAGTACGACTAAAGAATACAAAGCCCATAGACATAACACAGACAAAAAAATAGTCACATTGCTCTCATGACAGAAGTATCTTATTAGCTCACTTTTCATCCACCTAAATGAGTGCACTGATATACATAAGCTGGGAGCAGAACATATAAGA
>CM043711.1:3252755-3380255 GCA_023969325.1 Oryzias curvinotus
ATCCAGTAGGTAGACGTTCTTCTTAGAACTTTTCCACAGGAGATCTCTGGCCGATCTGGACAGGAACCTGATGATTATGGGCCGGGGACGTTGATTGGTTCCATCTCCACTTGGTTTTCCAACTCTGTGTGCGATTGTCGATTGCTGAAACCACCATTGCAGAGTCTTTGGTTGGTAACATCTCTTTAAAAATGTCTTGAACTCTTGATTTGACGTCCTCTGGATTTCTTTCAGGGACACCAGACAGGCGTAGATTCACTCTTCTGCTGTAGCGGTCTGCATCATTCATTTTGGTTTTCCATCTCTCCAACCTTCTTCTCCAGCTCTTACATTGCTTTTCCAGGCTCTCATTTAGTTTTTTCAAGTCCATGACCTCCTGATGGCAAAACTCAAGTGACTTCTTCAAATTGTCAATTTGGACAGGATTGTAATGCACCGCTTCGTCAGTTTTGTCAGCTCGCTCGTTAATTTTTTCGGTAACTGCTTTGATAATGGCGGACTGAAGCTCAGACAGAGTTGGCTCAGTTGCAGCGCTTTTCTCAGGATTAATTTGCTTTTCCTCTCCTCTCACCTTCTTGGAGGGGTGTTTCATAGGTGTATTTGGCATTGAAGAGCATTCTCCATCATCCTTCATTTGGCAATGCATATGAATGGGTTTCTCTGATGTGTCGTTTTTCCTTAGAAGCATCCACTTCCATATTTTCCAAAGAGCTGCTGCGGTTGAGAGAGCCGCGGTTATCTTTGGATTTCTTCATCATTGTTAGTTTAGATTTTGAAGTATGAATTTGAAAAATCTTCACAGAGAAAATTGTGCTGTTGTTTCAAGGCAAAGGGTCGGCGAAAAAAACAGTTTGTGCAGCGAATTCCAAGTTTTAAGAACTCACAGAAGTTTCTTACATGCGGTCGCGGTCGCCATCTTGGCCCTCCCCTACAATGCTGATACTATCAAACGTAGACACCTTATTTGTAATTTACGGTTCTCCGACACTCTCCCGCTCCGCGCTCACACCCGCTCTCCTCTCCTTAAACACACGCGCGCGCGCGCACACACACTCACAATGTTCCCCATCATACACGCCCCCCAAAGAAATAAACGGCCTCTAGCCTGTTCCAGACCAACGGAGTCCCGCTTCATTACTTACCGTTTGCGTCCGGACTGGGAATAACAGTGGTTTCCGACTACAGTCACTGGTGTCAAGCCAGCCCTCTCTCGTCGAACGAGTGTCAAGTGAGCCCTCTCTCAAAAACAGCAAGAAGTACTATTTTTTTAAAGGTAAAAACATATATGAACATGTAAGAACTGTCATTACATTTTTTATGTATATACAAACACGCCCCCCTGTATAAATATATATCTATATATATATTTAAAAGTATGACTAATTTCTAAATAAAACGCAATTCAAATCATGAATTGAGGAGTACTTATAATATTGACAAAAAATAACTGCTAGTTTTCAGAGAGTCATTTCACTTCTCACTGATAGTGTCCTACCTTGTGATGTCATTAAATAAGTTTCAGACAGATCTGATGTGGAATTTCAAAATAAAACACAACTGAAAACTTCTTTAAATGTGATTCAATGAAGTTCAGCACTTAAATTCTTTTTTATCAGGCACTGGGTTTGTTCTGTGTAAAACGTACCGACATGTTTCGGCGGAATGCCTTCCGCCTTCGTCAGGGTCGTCATCAGATGGTGGTGTGTGACGTCTTTAAAAACAGCTGATTGTGACTGAGGCGGAGTCACCTGTCAAACTGACAAGTGACTCCACCCCTTGATGTCCGTCTTTTTCTGAAGGATGTTGCTCCAGGTGTGAGAGAGCAGGAAAGCCCCCTCATCCCGGTTCATGGAAGTGTGGGCTCGCTTTCTTATCTCCACCGCCTCTATGATCCATCTGTGGTGTCTGTTGTCTTCCGTGCTGAGGACTTTGGCCTTTTCCCAGTCCATGATGTGGTTTTCTTTTTTGCAGTCATCCGCTATGGCTGATTTCATATTTTCTTGAACTGCCTGTTCTCGTCTGGCTCTTTTTAGTATTTTATTTGTTTCCTTTTCGCATTCTTTTTGATGTTCTGTTTTTCGGCATTCCGCCGAAACATGTCGGTACGTTTTTACACAAAACAAACCCAGTGTCTGATAAAAAATAATTTAAGTGCTTAATAGAACTTATAGACACAATGAACTTCATTGAATCACATTTAAAGAAGTTTTCAGCTGTGTTTTATTTTGAAATTCCACATCCGATCTGTCTGAAACTTATTTAATGACATCATCAGGTGGGACACTATCAGTGAGAAGTGAAACGACTGTCTGAAAACTAGCAGTTATTTTTAGACATACGTAAACATATGTCAAAAATACATTTATAGCCGATTCAATTGGGTTTTATTTTGAAATTCCACATCAGATTTGTCTGAAACTTTTTATGTGACTTCACCAGGTGGGACACTATCAGTGAGAAGTGAAATGACTCTCTGAAAACTAGCAGTTATTTTTTTAGCCATACGTAAACATATGGCGAAAACACATTTATAGCAGTTTTCAATTGGGTTTTATTTTGAAATTCTACATCAGATCCGTCTCAAACTTTTCATGTGACATCACCAGGTGGGACACTATCAGTGAGAAGTGAAATGACTCTCTGAAAACTAGCAGTTATTTTTTTAGCCATACGTAAACATCTGTCAAAAACACATTTGTAGCCAATTTCAATTGGGTTTTATTTTGAAATTCCACATCAGATCTGTCTGAAACTTATTTAATGACATCACCAGTTGGGACACTATCAGTGAGAAGTGAAACGACTCTCTGAAAACTAGCAGTTATTTTTTTAGACATACGTAAACATATGGTGAAAACATATTTATAGCAGTTTTCAATTGGGTTTTATTTTGAAATTCCACATCAGATCTGTCTGAAACGTATTTAATGACATCACCAGGTGGGATACTTTCAGTGAGAAGTGAAACGACTGTCTGAAAACTAGTAGTTTTTTTTTAGACATACGTAAACATATGGTGAAAACATATTTATAGTAGTTTTTTGTGACGGGGTTCCGCCGAGAAAGGATGCAGAGGAGCCAAGGTGAGGAGGTTCTGTGTTTTTATTGCCGACACTGTTGCTACAATGAGCACCACACAGGGCCATGCAGCACACAGCACACTCTGTCACTCCTCAGATGTCACCACCTGCAGTGCTCCCTCTTAAATGGGACGCCATGCCCACGGGGCGTTGCTCTCAATTCCCGTTCAGGTGGCACCACAGGTGTAATCATAAATAACAAAATGCATCAAAATACAAACAATAAAACCCGGTGTGGCCCCCCCTCGGCATGTGACGGTGCCACACCGTCACATTTTCAATTGGGTTTTATTTTGAAATTCTACATTAGATCTGTCTGAAACTTATTTAATGACATCACCAGGTGGGACACTATCAGTGAGACATGAAATGACTCTCTGAAAACTAGCAGTTATTTTTTTTGGTATATGTAAACATATGGCGAAAAAACACATTTATAGCCGATTTCAATTGGGTTTTATTTTGAAATTCCACATCAGATCTGTCTTAAACTTTTCATGTGACATCACAAGGTGGGACACTATCAGTGAGAAGTGAAATGACTCTCTGAAAACTAGCATTTATTTTTTTAGCCATACGTAAACACATGGCGAAAACACATTTATAGCCGATTCAATTGGGTTTTATTTTGAAATTCCACATCAGATCTGTCTGAAACATATTTAATGACATCACAAGGTAGGACACTATCAGTGAGAAGTGAAATGACTCTCTGAAAACTAGCAGTTATTTTTGTCAACATTATAAGTACTCCTCAATTCATGATTTGAATTGTGTTTTATTTAGAAATTAGTCATACTTTTAAATGTATATATAGATAGATAGATATTTATACAGGGGGGCGTGTTTGTATATACATAAAAATGTAATGACAGTTCTTACATGTTCATATATGTTTTTACCTTTAAAAAAATAGTACTTCTTGCTGTTACCGTAATGCATGGAGGACAGCGGCACACTGTTTTTGAGAGAGGGCTCACTTGACACTCGTTCGACGAGAGAGGGCTGGCTTGACACCAGTCTACGGTCTGAAGCCTGAGGCTGAAAGGTAACACGCTGACAGCAAAATCAGCACAAAAGCACCTTAATAAGTCATGTGATCTCAGTTGGTGGTGTCCTGAGTTGATGTCACTGACGTACGACTCGCATTTACTGGGGAATATCCGATTTGTCTGCTTACATGTCACACGCAAATGCACGTATCCGATTCGTTTCCGATTTATTTCCACATATGAGAGAGGCCTGTATCCGATCTGAGAAAATCGGAATCCATGTGCTTTTGTCCTGCTTAGACGGTTACCGGTCATATCAGATCTGTGCCACATGAGAGGAAAAAATCGGAATTGGGTCACTTGAACCATGCAGTGTAAAGGCGGCCTAACTGTCGTCTTAAAAACCGTCTTGAAGCCAAATTGATATGAAACTGCAAATGTTTATTTGCAGTCGAGAACTTCAACAACAATAACAAAAAACAGAACAAAGTAATGAGAAGAACGCATGAACAATCCCTGATCTGCCCGTTAGTTTTCCAACAGCCCTTCTTCTAGCCTCTTCCAACCGATCTTTTCAACTGCCAGCCGCAATGGGCACGCGGCTGGAACACACACACACACACACACACACACACACACACACAGATCGTCTTCTTTATGCCGCTACACATGCATCCTGGTAAACTGGAGCTCATGCTGTAGAAATGTCAGGTTCCTAAAGAGTCTTCAAGATAAGGTTACTTTTTTTTTTTTTACTGTTAATCACATGACTCGTATGAATATGCATCCCTGTAACTTTCCTTCTTTGAATTGTAATGTAACAGAACAATGAATTAGCTACTCCTTACAGTCATTTAGAAACCTCTAAGCTTTTGCAGTAAAAAAGAAAAAAATCCTGGAGCTGCCCCAGACTCATCTCTGTAAAAAAATCTCTTACTCAAGTAATTCATTTCCTTAGTGACTATTGTAATCCTTGTTTGAAAGTAATCTTTTACTTAAATAGAAAGACATTTTCAATTCATTAATTTTACACTGAATTGTTAGATTCCCCTAGAACTCAAATCACTGTCATGTCACACACATATGATAATGTAAAAAATGTAAAAAATTGTAGAAATATTATGCAGTTCATCAGTTAGCCTCTAAAATAGTGTCCTCCTTTTAAACCCTCAGATCATGAAGCTACTTCACTTGATGCAGTTATCCAAAAATATTTCACAAAAGGGCCATAGTTACTAAATAATAGTTGACTTACTGAAAACAAAACAACATATCAGTCAGATTTTGCAATCTAGAATGAAGATAAAAAGATGCCTGACCAGAAGACTGAACTACCTTTCACTTGCTACTCTGCAGACAGAATTAATCAGCATGACCATGAAACAAAAAAAATTAACAAGGCTAAACGTTTTTGATGTGTTGCTCAGTATTAACGTTTTTCTGTACTTTCCTGTAGATTTGATGGGAGCAATTGCAGTTTCCCAGCATCTGACCAAACCTTGAACCACATCACCAGCATCTTGCCAGTGCCTCCTGGTGGGGATGAGCATGAAACCCTCTATGGAGAGCTACAACAACAGAGTGGTCTAAGAGCCTCTCTGCAGTGGGAATCAGCTATTGAGAACTACATCGCCCTAAAAACATGGCCGGTCTGTAAAACCTTTAGGAAAGTATTTGCATTGTAACTAAACCAGGGGATCCCAAAACCAGCAGGAAGCAGACTCTCAAGACCTGGATTTGGGCACCCAGAACTAAACTAATGCAACCTTTTTATGTATGGTATTAGCTATGTCATTTTCCTCTCTCTCCTGTTATTTCATGTGTCAAATAAAGTTTTCTATGCCTGAAAAAAACTTAACAAAAATGTCTGTAGTCCAGTATTTTTTTATTACAGAAAGTATTATATAAAAAAATGTTGCAGAGACTTGGCAACGCGGCAAAGGAGAGGCGGAGGACGCAAATTTTCCCGTGAATTATTCGTTTTCGGCGTGAACGCAGCTTGATTAGTTGTCTTTCTGTACACTGGACTGGGTGTGTCTGCGCGTTAGCCGAAGCTAACAATAACCGGAATAAAACCTAGGGCTACCTCTCGCCAAACTAGTTAACATCAAAATTACACAGAGTAACATTTAACACCAACATTTTCACTAACTTTACTTTCTTGTTCAGTTTCCGATTCATACTCCTGTATTCCTCCTTCTTTTCCCAGCGGTGTGTGTAGCAAAAGCCAATCCACTTCTGGTGTAAATTGGGGCAAACTGACCCCCGACCTGTTGTGGCGTCACTTCCGTGGTGATGTCACTTCCGCTACGCCTTTCCTTTTATATGCAGCCGTTTTTCGTAGATGCATCGCTTCTTTTATGTTTGCATTTCATTTCTTTTTTTTGCATCGCTTTTTTTCTTTTTTGCTGATGGTGGTTATTATTTGCAGTGTTTATTTTTCATTTGCATTTCATTTACTTTTTGTTTGCAGTTGCTTTTTTTTTCCGCTCCTCTTTTTTTTGCTGCAATGGCGGTTCTCGGCCACCGTAAACATCAGATCTGGGTAAAGAGTTTGTGACCAACGTGGCGGGTGGTGGAGGGCCGGGGGGGGGGGTGCTAGTGTCTCTTGGGGGCTTCTCTCTCCTAAATACCATTTTTAGGAAAGGAGCCTCTTTAATGACAAGGATTGGTTGCAGCACCTCTGTGACCCCAGGAGGGCATACGTGGATTGATTGACATGTTGTCCCCAACAGGAATGGTGCTGGGGGGCAAGGGGGGTACAGGCCCTCCCTTTATTAATGCTCCCACACCTCAAAATACTTTTATTAAAGGAGCCTTCTTGTGGCTGGAAAAGGTTTCAGCACCATTGTGACCCCAGGGAAGATTTAGGTGGGCTTAAGAAAAAAAGGAGATTTTTTTTGTCAGCTTTTGGTTCACAACAATTTGAACAAAGAATGCTCTTTCTGAATTTTAATTTTCTTTATAAATGTCCTCTACCATCAGAAAACTACCACAAAAACATGTTAAAATCCCCCAAAACATGAGTGGGTCTTTGATGAAGACAATGAGGTTATCTTCTATTCTTAACTTTTGATCAACAAAGGCTACATTCATCATCTCACTTTTCCCACAACAGAGAAGTTGCCGTTACTATCAGTGTTACCAGATAGTGTCACAGTTTTCCAGCCCAAAGTCATTTGAAAACCGCCCAACCCTGCTATGACCACGGACCTCCGGGGGGCGCAAGCACATGTGCACATAAAAGATAGTTCAGACTCAACATAAAATCAGTACAGTATTGAATATTTCTTCAGCAGACCGGCCTTGTGGCAACACTGGTTACCATAAATGTAGTCCTGCATTACAACAGCAGTGTCATAAAGTCATTAAAAATACACCTGCAAAATACAATTCAGGTTTGGCCTTTTATGTATGGTCAAAAAGCAAAAGACACTAGTGATGCACCTGCTTAGCAGGTTGGGGTTCGATTCCCTGTGGTGTCCCGCTGAATATTCTGATTTTTATGTATAAATGATTAGCCTTTTTTATTAAACAATTTTAATAATGGTCAGCACTTTTTAAACAATAATACAGAACAAACTTTATTACAAGACAATATTTTGTCACTGAATTAAAAAAAATTTGATTTGATTTCCCAAAATGTCCAGGAATTGGATTAAAGTCTTCATATAAATGGATCAATTTAAAGAAAATGTGTCCAAATATTTGTGCAAAATATTTAGATGGAAATAAAAGAAATACAACATTAAGAGGACAATAAGACCTTTGAGTAAAGACCGTGTCGCACAGCCACTGCGGCCATTTTGTGCATTTTCCACATATGAAATTTCGTTCTTTTGTCATGCATGCGTGACTTCTTGCATTCGTCATTCACTGATGTGCACAGATGTCCTTTACGTATATTCGTTTCTAAACTGTTCAAAAATTTTGCTTGGTTGGGATTTACGCAGTTTACATGTATTGTAGATGTTTATGAATTTAGTTCATCATTACAATTATTACATAAATGGTTCACAGTTGTGCATAATTTTTGCTAGATACGCAAATTTGTGGCTTTCCACGACCGTTCCACGTATGTCTACCAGACTTTCCACGCATGAACCACCAATGTATAACTTTTTAGTGTGTATGTGGCACACACTGATCACATTAAAATTATGTAATTGACACACAAATTTGGGCCAGATTTGACTTGTACCAAACACTGGGAAGTGACTATGGGCGTCCACAGCCAAAGGACAACAGAAAGAAGTCAAGTGTTTTTGTATAGTTTGGACGGGGGTGCAATAAATACTCAGGTGCGACTTATTTGTGATTATTTTCCTCCTTTATTATGTATCTTTGACAGTTGCGACTTACCCTCTGGAGTGATTTATAGTCCAAAAAATACTGTAGTTGTGGAGCTGGAAAAGCTTGTGGTTGCTCCCTGCTCTGCTCCATTCTGAGTCATGCCCTTTTAGACGACTGGATCCATGTATGGCATGTGCCTCAAAACTGTATGGTTGGATACTGCCAATATTGCTCACGATTTTTGTTGCACCAGTGATGTTAGCTTGGGGTTGTGAAGGGCTGTAAACTAGCGGGAGAGTGTAAAACAAGCTACGGAAAGCCCTACAGAGAGATACCCCCAGGAGATCCCGAGAGGGGGGGAGGATGAGATCTCCATCCGGATGGACCTAAGGTTAAGAACTCATGCAAACGGACAAACGACCAACGTGATATGTATTTGCGGAAAGCTGTGCAAGAATCATCGTGGCCTAAAAATCCATCAGGCCAGAATGAAATGCTTGGAGCGGGAAAGCGAGGTGCAACGCACAGGTCTTGAACCTGGTGAGACGCAGGAGGAGCCCGGCCAGGAGGCAGCTCGCTCAGCATCTACCCCAGGCCCCAGTGGTGGACCTTATGTGGTATATAAACGCTGTCCACAACTTCTCAGACACCTGTGGAAGATCCTAAGGGTGATTTGGCGAAGAGGTAGAGTTCCTGACCAGTGGAGGTGGGCTGAGGGAGTGTGAATCCCCAAAGAGGAGAACTCGAAAAACATCAACCAGTTTCGAACCATTTCTTTGCTGAGTGTTGAAGGGAAGGTGTTTTTCAGCATCGTCTCACGAAGACTGACAGAGTTCCTCCTCAAAAATGACTACATCGACCCTTCTGTGCAGAAAGGGGGGATTCCTGGAGCACCCGGCTGCTTGGAGCACACTGGTGTAGTTACACAACTCATCAGAGAGGCACACGAGAACAAAGGTGACCTAGCTGTTTTGTGGTTGGATCTGGCCAACGCCTATGGATCAATCCCACACAAGCTGGTTGAGCTCGCCTTACACCTCCATCATGTTCCCAGTAAAATCAAGGACCTGATCGTGGATTATTACAATAATTTCAGGATGCGGGTCACTTCTGGTTCAGGAACATCAGACTGGCATCGCATTGGGAAAGGAATAATTACAGGCTGTACCATCTCAGTTATCCTTTTCGCTCTTGCCATGAACATGGTGGTTAAGGCAGCTGAGGTGGAATGCAGAGGGCCCCTAACCAAGACAGGTGTACGACAGCCCCCTATAAGAGCCTATATGGATGACCTTACCATCACAACATCATCGGTCCCAGGGAGCAGGTGGATCTTACAAGGACTGGAGAGACTCATCACCTGGGCAAGGATGAGTTTTAAGCCTTCAAAGTCAAGGTCCATAGTGCTGAAGAGGGGGAAAGTGGTTGACAAGTTCCGGTTTTCCATCTCAGGGACGGTCATCCCGACCATCACAGAACAACCAGTTAAGAGTTTGGGGAAGTTTTTCGACTCCAGCCTGAAAGATGTTGCTGCCATCCAGAAGTCCAACAAAGAACTTGGAGTATGGCTCACTAAGGTAGACAAGTCTGGTCTGCCGGGTAGATTTAAAGCTTGGATCTACCAGCATTCCATCCTGCCTAGAGTCTTGTGGCCCTTGCTGGTCTATGCCGTCCCAATGACAACGGTAGAGTCCCTAGAAAGGAAGATCAGTGGCTTTCTTCGGAGGTGGCTGGGCCTACCACGGTGTCTTACCAGCGCGGCGTTGTATGGGACAAGTAATGTCCTGCAATTGCCCTTCAGTGGCCTCACAGAAGAATTTATGGTGGTACGCACCAGGGAAGTCCTACATTATAGGGACTCCAGAGATGGCAAGGTGTCAGCAGCTGGCATTGAAGTGAGGACAGGAAGAAAATGGAAGGCTGGAAAAGCAGTGGAGGAGGCAGAGTCACGTCTGAGACAAAAGACACTGGTCGGCACTGTGGCGACAGGCAGAGCGGGCTTGGGCTACTTCCCAAAGACTGTGGTCAGCCAGGCCCATGGCAAGGAAAGACACCGTCTACTCCAGGAACAGGTCCGAGCAGGTGTGGAGGAAGAGCGAGCGAGCAGGTTGACGGGTCTTCGGCAGCAGGGAGCATGGACTAGGTGGGAGAGTACACTGCAGCGCAGGATTAGCTGGGCAGACATCTTGCACGCAGACTTCCATTGGGTCCGTTTCCTGGTACAAGCTGTTTATGATGTCCTGCCAAGCCCAGCAAACCTCCATGTCTGGGGAAAGAGTGAAACACCATCCTGCCTTCTTTGCGCTGGGAGTGGCTCTTTAGAACATCTCCTTAGCAGCTGCCCAAGGGCTCTGGCTGATGGTCGCTACCGCTGGCGCCATGACCAGGTGCTTAAAGCACTTGCTGAGAGTTTAGCCTCATCCATAAAAACCAGCAAAAACCAGCGCGCTCCAAAGAAGGCAGTACCCTTCATCAAAGCTGGGGAGAAACCTCAGGCGTGACTACAATTACCGACAGGCCTCCTCCACAAAGCCTCGGACTGGCAGCTGCAGGTCGACCTAGAAAAACAGCTAAGGTTCCCTCAGCACATTGTGAGTACAAATCTCCGCCCAGACATGTTACGAATCTCTGAGGCTTCAAAAGCCCTGATCATGCTGGAACTCACAGTGCCCTGGGAAGAGCGTATGGAGGAAGCAAACGAAAGGAAACGCGCTAAGTACCAGGAACTGGTTGAGGGGTGTAGGGTAAGAGGCTGGAAAACATTCTATGAGCCTGTTGAAGTTGGCTGTAGAGGCTTTGCGGGACGTTCCCTTTGTAAAGTCCTCTGCCGATTAGGCATCACAGGGGCGGCCAAAAAGAGGGCCATTCAATCCGTGTGCAAAGCCGCAGAGAAGGCTACGAGGTGGCTGTAGATGAAAAGGTGAAATCCGTGGTCTGCTGCTGGGACACAAGTCGGGGTCTGATCAACCCCGGCTGGGTCGCCTGGGTGAGGGTGTATGATGTTGTGAGACCCGATGACCTCAGGATACATCACTGAGGATGCGTCCCAGTGCATCCATGAGATGTTTCGTGTATAAGTAAATAAGTGGGCTGGCTGGCTTACTTTCACACCAAGGTCAACAACTGAATTTCTATTGAACTCCTGCCGCTCTGCAGAAACTGTGTCCTGGAAAATAACTGATTTGGTAAAAGACAACATAATCTTAAAGACCACTGGGAATGCTTTTGCAATAGAAAAGATGATCAAAACAGGACTTGAAGTCATTCAATAAGTCAGAGTATAAAGTCAGTCAACCAGTTGTAGACTGGACTATGTCTACTAAAAATTTAGTCCCTCAGGACCTTTCTGAACAGAGCAGATGTAGAAAAATGAGATCTGAGCCTCTTGACATAGCTGTGAAGATGGTTCTTCAGAATCACTCTTAAAGCTCTCGTGCTATGGCAGGCTGCCCCGATAGTGTTCCAGCAGTGGTCTTTTAATTATCCTGTTTTTACACAAACAAAAAAACCTGTAACAGGACTGAAGAACACTGTCCTTAGCATTTCTCTAGTTTTTATTGGTGAGGTCCACCCCAAGTATTAGAGAAGACAAAACCGCTTAAAGATGTAAGAGTCATATTTATTGAAGGAAGGTGATGGACACAGTCTGGTTGCTGGCGGCGTCGGCCACAGTCTGGTTGCTGGCGGCGTCGGCCACAGTCTGGTTGCTGGCGGCGGCGGCCACAGTCTGGTTGCTGGCGGCGGCGGCCACAGTCTGGTTGCTGGCGGCGGCGGACACAGTCTGGTTGCTGGCGGCGGCGGACACAGTCTGGTTGCTGGCGGCGGCGGACACAGTCTGGTTGCTGGCGCGGCGGACACAGTCTGGTTGCTGGCGGCGGCGGACACAGTCTGGTTGCTGGCGGCGGCGGACACAGTCTGGTTGCTGGCGGCGGCGGACACAGTCTGGTTGCTGGCGGCGGCGGACACAGTCTGGTTGCTGGCGGCGGCGGACACAGTCTGGTTGCTGGCGGCGGCGGACACAGTCTGGTTGCTGGCGGCGGCGGACACAGTCTGGTTGCTGGCGGCGGCGGACACAGTCTGGTTGCTGGCGGCGGCGGACACAGTCTGGTTGCTGGCGGCGGCGGACACAGTCTGGTTGCTGGCGGCGGCGGACACAGTCTGGTTGCTGGCGGCGGCGGACACAGTCTGGTTGCTGGCGGCGGCGGACACAGTCTTGGTTGCTGGCGGCGGCGGACACAGTCTGGTTGCTGGCGGCGGCGGACACAGTCTGGTTGCTGGCGGCGGCGGACACAGTCTGGTTGCTGGCGGCGGTCGGACCACAGTCTGTGGTTGCTGGCTGCGTCGGACACAGTCTGGTTGCTGGGCTGCGTCGGACACAGTGGTCTGGTTGCTGGCGTCGTCGGTACACACGTCTGGTTGCTGGCGGCGTCGGACACCGCTGGGTCTGGGCGCGTCGGACACAGTCCTGGTTGCTGGCGGCGTCGGACCCAGTTGGTGCTGGCGGCGTCGGACACAGGCTGGTTGCTGGCGGCGTCGGACACAGTCGGTTGCTGGGCGAGCAGTCGGACACAGTCCTGGTTGCTGGCGGCGTCGGACACAGTCTGGTGCTGCGGCGTCGGACACAAGTCTGCGTTGCTGGCGGCCGTCGGGGACACATCTGGTTGCTGGCGGCGTCGGACCAGTCTGGTTGCTGGCGGCGTCGGACACAGTCTGGTTGCTGGCGGCGTCGGACACAGTCTGGTTGCTGGCGGCGTCGGACACAGTCTGGTTGCTGGCGGCGTCGGACACAGTCTGGTTGCTGGCGGCGTCGGACACAGTCTGGTTGCTGGCGGCGTCGGACACAGTCTGGTTGCTGGCGGCGTCGGACACAGTCTGGTTGCTGGCGGCGTCGGACACAGTCTGGTTGCTGGCGGCGTCGGACACAGTCTGGTTGCTGGCGGCGTCGGACACAGTCTGGTTGCTGGCGGCGTCGGACACAGTCTGGTTGCTGGCGGCGTCGGACACAGTCTGGTTGCTGGCGGCGTCGGACACAGTCTGGTTGCTGGCGGCGTCGGACACAGTCTGGTTGCTGGCGGCGTCGGACACAGTCTGGTTGCTGGCGGCGTCGGACACAGTCTGGTTGCTGGCGGCGTCGGACACAGTCTGGTTGCTGGCGGCGTCGGACACAGTCTGGTTGCTGGCGGCGTCGGACACAGTCTGGTTGCTGGCGGCGTCGGACACAGTCTGGTTGCTGGCGGCGTCGGACACAGTCTGGTTGCTGGCGGCGTCGGACACAGTCTGGTTGCTGGCGGCGTCGGACACAGTCTGGTTGCTGGCGGCGTCGGACACAGTCTGGTTGCTGGCGGCGTCGGACACAGTCTGGTTGCTGGCGGCGTCGGACACAGTCTGGTTGCTGGCGGCGTCGGACACAGTCTGGTTGCTGGCGGCGTCGGACACAGTCTGGTTGCTGGCGGCGTCGGACACAGTCTGGTTGCTGGCGGCGTCGGACACAGTCTGGTTGCTGGCGGCGTCGGACACAGTCTGGTTGCTGGCGGCGTCGGACACAGTCTGGTTGCTGGCGGCGTCGGACACAGTCTGGTTGCTGGCGGCGTCGGACACAGTCTGGTTGCTGGCGGCGTCGGACACAGTCTGGTTGCTGGCGGCGTCGGACACAGTCTGGTTGCTGGCGGCGTCGGACACAGTCTGGTTGCTGGCGGCGTCGTGACTCAGCGCTGTTTGAGCTTCCACCTCATTGGTTTCCAGTTGTACTAACAACAAAATCATTTTTAACTTCTACAGCATTCTTCTCTTTAACATTTGCATTTGTTTTTCCACTCACAGCCTTGTCAGACAAACCACACCATGTGTTCTCCATTCTTTAGGTTTTTTTTAAACAAATTCTCACCTTTAACCAGATTTTCCAACCTGGAATCCAGTGACTGTAGAAGATCAAAGCCGCTCTCTAAAGCCAAATCTTTTGGGGAGGAAATGAAGAGAAAGTAGTCAACATCCACTCAGGAATTTTCTCTTTATACTTTTGCTAGCATTAGTTCTCACCAGCTTTTCTTCCCATCTTTTTTTGGATTGCATTCTGGGTTTCTCTAGCAACTGGTAAGCTTAAACCTGAGGAGAATCACAGTTTAAAGGAAGGTTAAACGTTTGCTTTGATGGTTTATGGAAAACAAATGCATTTCAATCTGCAGTACAAATCCTTCCAATAAACCTACAGACCTTTGCTCAGGAAAACAGCCAGAACACAAAGGGCCACAAACGTCTCAGCTCCCATCTTTTCAGACACCGAATGAGAAGCCAACAACCAAGAGGAGCTTAAAAAGTTCCTCCTGCAGGAAACACAGCTGCTGTTCATAACAGCTGATTGTCTTTCTCCTCAGATCAGCTGGACTCACATTTTGATTGACACACCTGTGATGAAACCTCAGAATTGATGGATTACCTTGTTAGCTCTCAGTTTTATCAGGTTAAGGTAAAAGCTTGATAATGTCACACTAAGTCAACAAAAATAAAAAAATGTTCCTGAATCTTTGTGTAGAAAGTTCACTTTGTGAAGGAATCAAACTGTTTACTCTGAAGAAAATGAAGTCATTTGACACTAATATGGAATCTTCAGGAAAACGGAGGACATCGAAGCTCCTCAGAATTTGTGTTTGCAGAACGTTTGGTCTTCATTTTTATAGACATTTGGTTTAAATGTTTTAATCTACGTTTTTATATAAGTGTCAGGACTCTGTTCCAGAACCTTTGAGTTACAGTGATGCATCTTTAGGCCAAGAGCAGAACTGTTGTGATCCGTGAGCAGACAGTCAAAGACAAACCTTCCTGTCATCCAAACTCCTTTGTCCTCAAAGACTAAAGATCAAACTTTTATTCTTTAAAACCATCACATCTTTGTTGAATGTTTTTTTTAAACTTTATTGACAATCGAAGTATCATACATAAAATAACAAACAGTAACTATATAATCAACATTACCTCGAATATCAATCACCATTGCCAAACATAACATATAAGCATAAAAAAATAGAAAAAACAAATGAACATAACACACATAAAAATATATATACAAAAAAATATAAAAAAATGAATAAAATAAAAGAACATAGATCCATCCAAATAGTTTACTACTGGTTAGAGGTTCTTATTAAGTTTGTATTTCTGAACAAAACGACGTAATTTCAAGCCATTCTTCTTGTTCATATAATGAAGTGATTGAAAATAAAAACAGAGCTCTTTATGAACTGTAATAAAAAGTGGTTTGGTCTTCAAATATTTATTTTTGTGAATATAAAACTTTCCTTGCAATATCAGGACATTGATATCAATATTTTCTGGTCTGTTAGATGATACCACCCCGAATAAAACATTTTTTGCGTCTAAATGAACTGGTGTTGCAATTTTGGAAGAATACCAAAAGCAGAACTCTTCCCAGAATGTTTTTATAACTCCACAGTTAAAGATTAAATGATCCACAGTCTCAATGTCATTTAAACAAAAACTGCAGTCATTCTCTTCAAACCCAAAACGAAGCCTCAAAAATTCCTTGGATGGGTAAACATCACTAATTATTTTAAAATGAATGTCTTTACTTTTTGTAAAATACACATTTTTAAGAAATTCGACCTTAATTCAATCACCTCTTCTTTAGAGAAGTGTTTAAAAATATTTTTTTTCCGATGAGATGTTTGGAAGAGTTCTTTGACAAACAATCTTTGTATGAAGCTGTTTGGTACTTCTGTCTTTGTGACCGGCTGCCCATCCAATCAGAGTGAAGGAAGTCTTCATTGAACTTTGTTTAACAATAGATTTTATGATAACTGGATCAACAACTGAGGAAGAGCTTTGATCACAGCATTATATTATATTTCCAATCAAATAATTGAAATTTAGAACTAAAATTTTCAAGCAACAAAATGTTTCCAGAATGATCCAGTAGATGCAGAACAGATCATAACCCTTCAGTCAGCCAGTTATTGTAAAACAAGCATTTGTTTCTTCGTAACACATAACGGCAGTTCCAGAGAGGCGTGCTGTGCGGACTAAAGTTGTGCTTATAAACTAGTTTCCAGTGCGATGAAACTTGTTGATGAAAGACAGAAAGTTTGAGTTTTTTTACATCATAATTGCATTTAAGCAGAAAGTTAAATCCATCTACATCGCTTAATATTTTAGAGGGGAATTGAAACCAAAAACCTTTTTCATTCTTCAAGAAGGATCCAAGCCAATTGATTTGAATCGTCCCGTCTAAACATTCAACATCAATAGCTTTAAGTCCTCCCTCCTCATAATACATTAACATCACACTTTTTCTAATATAATGAGTTTTGTATTTCCAAATGAACTTAAAATGAATTTGATTTATGTCTTTAATTGCAGATTTAGGGAAGGATAAAGAATATTCTGTGTAGATTAATCTTGAATCTTTGTTGAATGTTAGACAACTTCCTGTCATTCTAAAGTCACAATGAAGATCACAATTTACATGTGAGCGCTCTCTAGTGGAGATTTAAAGTCGTTACATGTCGTGGCAGATTTTTCATATTTTATGACATAAAAAGTCACATTAAAACAGATCCGTACAACTTTGCCAAATCTATTCACACATGATTGATTGTAAATTTGGTTAAAATGTCAAGAAAATGCAAACAATTTGAAAATAAGAGATTAAATATAAATCACCCTAAAAGAGAACAACTTTGCAGAAGCTGATCTCTGCCTAAGAGTTTCTTCTGTTCAAGTCTTGTCTGTCAGTTGAAGGCTGCTCTCCATGGTGCTGAAAGCTTCAGCACATTTTGGGTGGATTTTCCCAAAAGTCTGAGTGTCTGAAGACTCTCATCACATTTGTGGTAACTATGCTCCGAACATGTACCTGTGAAACTGCATCCCTAACCAAGAAGAACCAGAATACTTATAAAATCATAGAAAATATTCAGCATCTATAATTGCAAAATAAAGCGGTGTGTCTGATATTGGGATATATAGATAGATAAACAGACAACTCTGGTATTTTTTGAGTCTTGCTGGAAGATGAAAGATGTGGAGCATTTTGTGAAGCTTTATTTCCAGATAAGTTTCAAAAGCAAAGAAATTCTGAACCTTTTGGTGACTCAAAATCAAATGATTGTTAGTGTAGCCGGCTTTATGGGGTTTGGTGTCTGAAAGGTGGAGTTTCATTTGTAAAATAAGGAGCTCTGTAAAACGTTTGGGTGTAGAGGACCACTACTTCATTCTCCTTTTTCATTCACATACCCAGAAGTCCATTTTTCACCCTAAGTCATGAACCCGTCTAGTGCACAAGAAACACCAACGCGGAAGGTAACCAGTGTTAGATTCCAGATTCATTTATTTGTCATTGTCATTAAACTTCTTTTGGATAAGAGTTGAAACGTCTTCAACTTTAAAAATCTGGTCTAGATGACAACCTTCAAACCAACAACTATGATGGAATCTACCTGGATAGATGAGAGTCTTCATAGACACATTGTCATTAAAGCATGAACAAGGAAATTGAGTTTGGAGCATCGACAATGATCTTCATTATTTCAAAGTTGCAAAAAAACTCAGATTCACCAAATAAAGACCTAATAAATAACAAGAATAAACATCAAGAGGACGTGATCCTCTTCATGTAATTGTAATTACTACAAGCCCATAATGAACCTTCTTTGGGTTTCAGGTCTTCCTTGCTGATGACTGGAAACAGAGGACACCCCTCTTGGGAAATTTCTAGGGCACAATTGCAGAACCTTCTTGACTTTCATTTTACAGTGAGGGAAACTGCACGCTTCTTTTGTGCAGTTACAGCAGTGTTTTTCAACCTTTTTGAGCCAAGGTATACATTTTCCTTGACAAAATCCTGCGGCACACCAGCGACCAAAAAAAAAAAAGAGAGAAACTCTATAGTCTGTACTGATCTGCAGTCTCTCCATGATCTCATGTACATTTTTGTGATAATTTAGGCACAAAATATGTGAAGTTTCAGCTGTTTTTACACAAAGTTGCGGTAGTTTTCAACAATAACGTTCAACTAAACTAGTTAAAAGTTTGCCCAGGTAGTTGTTTTTCCCTTCAGTTTTTTAAAATGCAGTTTCATGTAAACCTTATAAAAACTGAATAAAATGACATTTTTTTAAACTGTAATTTGTTTTTAAATATTTTTTTGTGTTGTGTTGAAAAATATATATTAACAGCATGTTGGATCAAATTTACACAAAAATGACCAACATTATATTCATGTTTATAAGTTTAATTGTAACTACACAAAAATGGGAACATGCTGACGTTTTATTCGTTTTTCTTTTGTCTAAATGAAAAATGTTTGATTTCTTTTTGGGAGATTAAATTATTTTTTATATTAGTTAAATGTGTCTGTTAGCCACTTCAGAATTCTTTTATCAGAATTCTTTTATTGTCATACGCACAGCTTTTACACCGACATACGAAATTGCTTCCAGTGCAACCCGAACAAGATCAGACATACAACAAATACACATACAGTTCGAGTTTTACTGAGGCAGCTGCAGCGACTGCGCACCTTTTTCTTAGGATGGGTAAAGATGGTTACAATAGGTGGGTAGGGTGATTGGTGACAAAAAAAAAGTTGTATCTCAACACTGTGATACAATGTGTAGATACAAGAAAAAAAAACACAGTCTGAACACAGAAGCACATATTCTCACGGCCACGCAGTACACAAGGATCACTGGGAAGGTTGGATAGGGGGGTGGGGCCCCCCCCTGTGTTACACTCCGGTCGCAGCTGCTCCTCACGGGCGCTCGCGTCTCCAGGAGTGCTCACTCGGGGGCGGGGGATGAGTTCCGAGGAATGTCGAGGTCGAGAGGGGGTTGAGCAGCAGCATCGGCCTTCAGCACAGCGGCGGTTTTCACACTCCGAGAGCGAATGATGTTTTGGTTGGAGCCAAGGAGTCTCAGCTCGGGGGGGGGTCCGATTAGATTAGATTTTCTGGCGCCAGCAGATTGTTTGCTCTGCTGGCTGTGTCCTTGACTGGTCTTGCACTGAGAGGCAGATTTGATCCAAAATGTGGGCAATTTAGACCAGTCTAGCCTCAATTCTGGCAGAAACGCGCTCCAAGTTGGTATCCATCTTCTGCACAAGTTCAAAGATCGAGAGCATCCTGCTTAAGTGGGCAAGACAAGCACAGAGCTTTTGATCCACTTGTGAAAGTTTCTCGTACTGAGTCTCTCCTCCCCGAAGAATCTTTCCACAGAGCTCAGACGAAGCGCCTCTCTCCGTCTTCCGCTCACAGACTGCCTGATAGATCAGAAATCCTCCGATCCCAATGATGAGGAATCCAACTATCATGAATCCAAAGAGGTACACATCCTCAACGTCTTCCACAGACACCTGGGCCAGGCACACCAGCCTCCATTTGCCCCATGGATCGATGGTGTATCCAGCCGTGTGGGTGCCGTCTGGGCAGGAAGGGTCCGCTTTCCCGTTCCTTAGTGTTGAAAAAACTCTGTCGATCGAATTCAAAGACCAGCTGATCAGATCCATCTTTAGAGTGTAAAAAGAGCAGGAGTAGCAGCAGGCAGAAAGATGCAGCTCCAGGGAAGAAAGACAAAAAGCTGGGGGCTTTAAGCTTCCCCTTAATGCTGTATCTTTAATTTTATTTTTTACTTTTATTTCAACTTAACTTCAAGTTTTTCAAAAGTGTATAAAGTCTGAAAAAGAATTTGCCCTTTAATTCAGATATTTTTAGAAAGCCACTGTTTCTTTCATAGAGATGACCAATACACTGGAACCTCTGATTTGATTTCTTTTGTTCTCCAATGCATTCCCCTCTTTGCATTATTGCTTAATTACATCACAGAATGAGCAATGTTGAAGTAGAAAATGAAAAAGCATTCTGGAGGAAGGATTTTCATTTTAAGTTTTGAGTCATTTGATGCAGTTGCAGTGTGAAAATGGAAAAGCATTTCTGTTAATCCATTTTAATTGTCAAATTAGATATTTCTAATTGAATTTTGCTACACATTCACTAAAGAACCTATTGAAAATGAAATGTCGAATAGCATTTTCATTATCATTTTAATTAAGTGACAGAATCAGCGGTGATGAAGAGGAAAAAGAAAAAGCATTTTGGAGGATTGATTTTTTTTTTTCATTTTAATTTTGAGTAACAACTGCAGCTTTATTTTGAAAATGAAAAAGCATTTCTGGTGTTGACTTTTATTTTTAATTATGCTACAGAAAAAATTCCAAATTTCTTAGACAAAATTTCAGTTTTCAGTTTCTTGAAAGTAACTATAAGACGATGGGATGAAGGTGAAACCCTTGATGTAGTCTAACATTGAACATGTAAAGTGACATTTAATGAATCAAAACGTTGATTTCTGTTCTTACTTTATGTTGTAAACCTTTATTTCCACATTTGCAGCAACATCAATCATTAATTTAATGATTGCTTATCTGCCTTTAAGTGTTTCATTTTTAAAGAGGATCTTAGAAGATACTTCTTAGATGACTTAACTTCTCAAATTTTAGTGGGTTGAGTCTCTAATATTATGGAAATAACAGTCCAAATCTTGGACTGGATTTTGTTGACCTTTTCTTTCTAATCTGTTTTGTTTTTTTGACCACGAGATGGCGCTGTCACGACCAGATTAATGCTCTTTCTGGCCTGTCAGATGTCAGTATTGTAACAACATATTTGAAAAAGATCAGCACAGACATGGCTTCCAGTCACAGATAAGCAGCCGTGCACTTCATTCACACCCAACCACATGGCAAAATTATTATTACACTTATGCATTTGTTTAATACAGCATGGTTAACCTGAACTCTTCTTCTGCCGCTCAACTTTTTTTTTTTTTTTCCAGTTTCTTGTGCTTGTTGGTCTCTCAACCTATTTAGGATATCTTGAGACTAGCCAATTTCTCCAACGCTAACCGTTCTGGTATCCTGTGATTTTTGGTCTCTTAACCTGTTCACAGTTTCTTGAGACTAGCCAATTTTGTACTTGGGGGGTCCTAACCTCCCCCAGACACAAACCTGGTTAACCAGCCTCTCATCAGAGAACTGTTGGAGCTTCCACACTGTAGGACAGTTAATCCCTTATTTCTCTCCTTTATTCCATAAAACAGCAATTTCACATATTTATTTCTTTTAAAAAGATACAACATCTAATTGCAACATTTTTCCACAGTTGCTTGCTATTGATGCCCAGGAAGTTACGAGACGATCAATGAAAATCTGTCAAATTTGGTTCTGGAGCTAAATTTGGTACTAAAAGTGCTTTTTTGAGAATTCCAGATGGCTGCCTCTTCCCGAGGTCAAAGGTCGAGAAAACTCCAGGGGTGGTTGTAGACTTAACCTAATTTCATGTGTTTGAAGTTTTATGAAAATCGCTTTAAAAAAAAAGTTCATTTTTCTATATTGTGGAAAAACGCAAAATTCGCTAAATCTCAGATTTTGGAACAAAATGGCCGCCAAACCGTAGGTCGTGTGGCCATCCCATAATGATTTCAAAACTTCCTTTGGATATCCCAGACAAGGATATATTGGTTTCGATGGCCGATTCTAAAATTTAAAAAGAGACAGAAAGCAGGAGAATAATACTAAACATTACATAAACAATGTAGAAGTTTTGGCGGTTAGGACCGACTATGTCTTTGTTTGTATTTTGTGTTTTTCTACACACTGGTCATGTCTTTTTGGTCTTTTTCCTTTCCTTTGAGGGCTTTTTCAATCTTTTTTTGGAGTTTTCTTTAGTCGTTGCAAAAACAATATGGCTGCTGCGAGCCATAAAAATAAATCACGTGTTCGAGGTGACTTTGTGCCGCCTCATCAAGTTCATCTCCTCTTTAGCCTTTTCAGTTTTTGACAGAACCTGCTTCCATTTGTGACTTCATGTTTGATCAACCTGTTGTGTTCTGATGTAGCCACTAGGGGGCGATGTACGATAAAAGCAGGAGAAGAAGGAGAAATGAAAAAGGAGGAAGTTACTGCCTCTACTGCCAACATGTTCTGCAACGACTGGATTAATAAAGTTCATCCTAAATGATCCACCGTGTGATCTCTCCACGACTTCACCACATAACACAATCTAAAGCGCTTTGTTTGGATTATCAGGTGAACTGGTGACCTTGAGTTCTTGGAGTTAGCGCAGTGCTTCTCAATTATCTTTTGCAAGGCTCCCCCTAGGAAAAAGAAAATGTTTCGAGCCCCCCACCACACACTCACTGTGTGATAATATATCAGGTCAGTGTTTTTCAACCTTTTTTGAGCCATGGCACACGCGGCACACCACCCACTGATAAAGTGGAAAAAAAAAAACTTTATGGCAATATGTGTTGTACGCAGAAAGAGTAACTGAATGCATAATCTCTTTTCCAGCATGAAGCCCATTTATTTTGAACCACACAACGTTGAACATCGCACATGGGTCATCTTATAATTGTTCATGTTTATACTCAGTGTGAAACTTGGGCTGGTTTGGAAGATCGCAGAGTTAATATCCTGGCAGGAACTGAGGAAAGACACACACGAAGCTCTTCCTCCACAGCTCTCAGTCCTTCTCTGTTTTTAGTTTTTACAGCAGTCAGGCTTGAAAAGCTCACCTCACACAGATACTATGTTGTGGAAAATGTGAGCAATGTCAAAACAGCTTTGTTGGCCAGCATGGGGAATTCCATGGCAGCTACCAACCAAAAACTGTCCAAACGTAGATCAGCAACATTTAGCTTGAGACCACGATATTGTCTCAGTTCAGTTAGTTCCTCCTGCTCCTGTAAAGTCATGTCCTTTCAAACAGCTGATGCTGAGCTGAATGGGTCCCCGACCCAGTCAAGGCAGTCCGTGGAGGTTGAAGGAAAATACAATGACATCTTCTCCTGAAGAGTTTTCAGATGTTTAACTACTATCTCACACAGTGCTGCAGTATTAACATCTTGCCATTTATTGGTGAGTGGGAACATTTCAAGATTGCCACTTTCCACATGTTGCTGCCAAAGTTGCACCTTTGAACGGAATCCATTTATTAGGGCCCGAGCACGGAGTGCAAGGACCCTATTGTATCTGTAAGAGTTATTAGGGCCCGAGCACGGAGTGCAAGGACCCTATTGTATCTGTAAGAGTTATTAGGGCCCGAGCACGGAGTGCAAGGACCCTATTGTATCTGTTAGGTTTATTATTAGGGCCCGAGCACGGAGTGCAAGGACCCTATTGTATCTGTTAGGATTATTATTATTATTATTCTTTTTCTTCCGACGGAAGAGTCGCCTTTTTGAGGCCTTTAACATACCCCAAAACTCACCAAATTTGGCACACACATCAGGAGTCGCGAAAAATTTCGTATTTTATAGGAGAACGGCATGGGCGCACAAAAACGGCTCGATAGCGCCACCTACAATGACTGTTGTCCCGAGCCCCCGCATATGCTTCAACGTACAAGCTTGATTTTTTCAGGACATGTTCATCAGATGGAAACCTACAAAAAAGTCTCTTGGTACCAAGCTGTCAGTCGTACAGGAAGTCTGATATATTGATGACAATGTGTCATTTTTGGTCATTTGCAGGCCTCGTACTAGAACGAACTCCTCCTAGAGATTTATGAATAATGACTCCAAACTTTGGTTTTGTAAACTAGACCTATGTCCGATGTTAAATTGCAAAGCTTTTAAGTTTTTACGGATGTTTGTGACCGTGGCGGTGCGTCAAACTTGGAGGTCATTTCGAAAACACGCCATGAAAAGGAAAATGGCCATTACTCAGCCATGCATAATCCAATCTGATCCAAAATTGATGTGCATGATTGTAGTCTGACTCTGAACACATCTGCAGTGAAAGAATCAGGAAAAAGTGTAGCGCCACCTGCTGGCAACAGGAAATGACATGTTTGACTTGGAGCATCACTGCTCCAAGTAGGATGAGCCGACACACCTGAAAATGACGTCCACCTGTTGAAAAGCCATTGAAGTTTACTCTGACAAAAAACCATAACTTTCTAATCAGGGGTGTGGCCGTGACAGAGCGGCAAAGTTGGGCGTCTCGCCACGCACACAAAAGTTGCTCTCACATGCACATTCCTTGTCCAATCTCACTGAAATTCAATGGATATGATGAAGCTTCCATTCTGAACCCATGGATATGAAAATCTTGGACGAGCTCCATAGCGCCACCTAGTTATTGAAAAACACAGTTTTTGTCGCAATTATCCCTATCTTTTCTCTGCGCTTCGTCCGACGTGCAGGAAATTAAAACTGGAGATACTCAAAAGGGTCCTCTCTCATCATCTAAAATTTCATGGGTGTCAATCTGACGGTGCCTTCATAAGGCCCCCCCAAACAGGAAGTGGTCAATTGCACTTACTCATAAAACAAAGCTTCATAGCAAATCAGCCGTTTGTCTCAGGAAGCTGAGATTTCAGAATAAGATGCCTTTAATAATTTCTAGCTTTGATATGTAACACTACAGGGTCTACGAGAAACTTCATCACTTGATTTTTTTAATTAAATTTTGGACTAAACAACTATTATTATAATAACTTCTGTTTGGGTTATCAGTACCAACAATTCCACTTTCATAGGCATTTATGTGCTACTGCTTCCTAAAAAAATTCAGAATAATTGAAGTTACAGGTGACGTCTGAGAGAGCCGTAGATCCAAAAAGGTCCGAAAACGTCTTTTTAGGCAAAACTGCAAACACCTATTTTTTTTCATAACTTATCCTTCAAATATCAACACAAAAAAATAGATAACGGTAGGGATCTGTGTTTGCTGCCTTCCATATCTCTTTCAGACTTCTAGGTGAAACAGATGTATTTATTATAAATATTTTACATCACAAAATCTGTGCTTTTTCCGTCTGGACTCCAAACAAGTGTGTTTTATTATAACTTATGTTTCAATTATCCACACCAGGTTTTACAAGCATATACCTGAACATGTCTAAGTGGTCGCTGGATATTTTTTACAGATATAAAATAAACTGGTCATCTGTAAGATGTATTTTCCTCTAACATGCTCCAGCCGTTTCCTCAGTCTGCTCTGCAGCAGGAGTCAAATTTCACTCCCCCCCTCCCCCCCGCTGCCTGTTCATATGCTAATTACCCAGGACTGTCAAGATGACAAGAGTTTAGCCACACTGAAAGACTGCTTTTTCATTTGTTTTGCATGTCTTTTATACATTTTTACTACTAATCATTGCTTTTTTAGTCATCTAAAATGCAATTAACTCAATATTTTATCTTTTTTTTTTTTTTACAAACAAAACATATGAATGTGCTCCAAAACAAAACACAACTCTCAGTACAGTTCTACAGATGTAACATAAGACAGTAAATGTCTCTTTTATCCTTTTTTAATCAATGCTGCAACTTATTTCCTTTCTATAAATCCAATCAAATTGAACTACAACAGCAACAAAAAGTACAACTGATAACAGATTTCTCTAAAAAATGATGTGTGAATATATATATATATATATATATATATATATATATATATATATATATATATATATATATATATATATATATATATATATACATAGCACCTTTAAACACCAAACAAATAACAAATCCTCCCAATAAAAGCACAAAAAAATGGAACACAAAATGTGAAACACACACACTCAAATGTTAAAAACACACCTGTTAGCTGCAAAAATGTCCACAAGTCAACATGTACGGAATACAGATAGTGTTCACACATCCACACTTGTGATATCAAACCAACTAGTGTGAAATATTTCATTCATTCACACAAACTATTAGTGCAAAGGTGAGCTAGCACCTGTGCTCAGGTGAGTGTTTATGTTCTTCTAAAATGGGTGGTGGAATGTGAAAAGAAGGAGGGAGAGTGACCAGCCACCCCCACACCAAGGCCCCCGCCACAGCAGCCGCGGCAGCCAGAACCCCCCAACACCACACGGCAGCAGGTAGAGAACATCCAGAGTGGAATTCTAACAATTGCCAGTACAACCTTTAACAAAAGAAGCGTCAGCAACTTCTCTGCATTGCAGAACATTTAACAATGCATTGCAAGTGTCTTTGGACACTGACGATGGGTCATCAGACATACAGGAGCAATGCCCTCATACTTTTCAAAATCATCCTTGTATCCAAAATATCCCACAGAAATTGTGGCTGTGCTGAAACTAATCTATATCCTACAGAGGCAGATCTTAACCATTATTTATGAATGCAATAATCATTATGCAAAATGCAATTAACTTTAAATTTTATCTTTTTTTTACAAACACAACAAAAACCAACCTCAGTACACTCCTACAGATGTGACATAGGATGATAAATATCTCTTACATCCTTTTTTTATAATCAATGCTGCAACTTCTTTTCCTTTTTATACATCCAATGATATTAAACTACAAATCAAGAAACACAACTGATAACAAATGTCTCTTAAAAATGATGTGTATATTTGTAGCACCTTAAAAACACCAAACAAATAACAAATGCTTCCCATTTAAAGCACAAAAAAGGAACACAAAATGTAAAACACAAATTAGAAATCAACATTTTGAAAAAGATAATTTTTTTTCAGCAGCTTTTTAAAATAAATCACCGATTCAAACAACTGTTTGGTTGCTTAGAGCTCTAAATATAAAAACAATGCTTTTACAGCGGGGAAAAAAAGTATTGAACACGTCAACATTTCTCTCAAAAAACATATTTCTAATCGAGCTATTGACATGAAATTTTCACCGGATATCGGCATCAACCCAAGTAATGCACACATAGAAAGAAATCCAAACATTTATGTCCATGAATGAAGTTATGTGTAATAAAGTGAAATGGCACAGGGAATAAGTATTGAACACATGAAGAAAAGGAGGGATAAAAAGGTCTGGCAAGCCAAGAAAGCAGCTGGACTTTGTCAGTATTCAGAAGGTAACCTGCCCCCTATTAGTGCAAAGTAATATCAGCTGGTATAGTCCTGATGCCTTTTAAAAAGGTTTCTCACCAGCAAGGTGTTAGACAAGAAGCATGATGGGTAAAAGCAAAGAGCTGTCTAAAGACCTACGCAACCTTATTTTGCAAAACACACTGAAGGCATTGGTTACAGGCGCATGCAGCTGAGGTTGTCTATGATTTTCACAATAGGAGTCATTATGTGTCCAGAGCCAATCACTTCTGCACATAAGGCCTGCTGGTGAATGAAGCAGCAGTAATGCAGACATTTTGGAAAGTCTGGGTCAGCTTTACAGTGAGTGATGAAACCTGTTTGTCTATTGATCATAGCAGGAGCCCCGTCTGCAGTCACTGCTACCAGCTTTACTAATGGTACCTTTTTCTGCACAAAAACTCCTTTGCTGTGTTATACATTTCATCTTCTCTTTTAGTTGTCTGTTAGGGCAGTTGTGTCAAGAGTTTATCTCTTGATGTTAATATAAACCAACAGCTGCGCTGTACTGCTGCTTTCCACAGACTTATCACACCGGATTCTAGACTACCTGCACTTTGCAATATCCCGGTCCAGCTAATCGGCCAAGTTATCAGACATAGCTGACTCTTGTCTAGACATTGTAGTGGAGATTAGGTCAGTTCCATTTTTCTCATCCTAAGGTACAGTGTTAGTAATTATTATGATTGCTTGATTGACAGCTTCTTAATCTGAAAATGCCTTCTTTTTGATGAGAAAATGAGCAGGTCTAAACGAGGCTTCGGTTGAAGATTTTTTTTTCATGCTATATGCAAACGTCTCAGTCCTTAAAGCCAACAGATTACAACCCCCACCCACCCACCCCCCCTCCACCGACATGCTGCTGTCAAGTTAAATGTAGCTTGCAGCTCGAGAATGGAGAAGAAATAACTATGCCAAACGGTTCGAACAGGGCGTGGCTCGCGGGGCGGTCGCCCGTGCCAGGCGGTCGCCCGTGCTCGGGCCCGCTAAATGCTACTTGTAGCTTTAATTATTATTCTTTTTCTTCCGACAAAAGAGTCACCTTTTTGAGGCCTTTAACATACCCCAAAACTCACCAAATTTTGCACAAACATCAGGAGTCGCGAAAAATTTCGTATTTTATGGGAAATTGGCATGGGTGCACAAAAATGGCTCGACAGCACCACCTACAATGACTTTTGTCCCGAGCCCCCGCATATGCTTTAACGTACAAGCTTGATTTTTTCAGGACATGTTCATCTGATGGAAACCTACAAAAAAGTCTGCTGGTACCAAGCTGTCAGTCGCACAGGAAGTCTGCTATATTGGTGTCAATATGTCATTTTTGCTGTATTTTGGTCATTTGCAGGCCTCGTTCTAGAACGAACTCCTCCTAGAGATTTGTGAACAATGACTCCAAACTTTGGTTTTGTAAACTAGACCCATGTTCGATGTTAAATTGCGAAGCTTTTAAGTTTTTACGGATGTCTGTGTCCGTGGCGGCGCGTCGTACGTCGAGGTCGTTTTGAAAACACGCCATGAAAAGAAAAATGGCCATTACTCAGCCATGCAAAATCCAATCTGATCCAAAATTGATATGCATGATTGTAGTCTGACTCTGAACACATCTGCAGTGAAAGAATCTGGAAAAAGTGTAGCGCCACCTGCTGGCAACAGGAAATGACATGTTTGACTTGGAGCATCACTGCTCCAAGTAGGATGAGCCGACACACCTGAAAATGATGTCCACCTGTTGAAAAGCCATTGAAGTTTACTCTGACAAAAAACCATAACTTTCAACGCGGGGGTGTGGTCGTGACAGAGCAGCAAAGTTGGGCATCTCGCCATGCACACAAAAGTTGCTCTCACGTGCACATTCCTTGTCCAATCTCACTGAAATTCAATGGATATAATGAAGCTTCCATTCTGAACCCATGGATATGACAACTTTGGACGAGCTCTATAGCGCCACCTAGTTATTGCATGGGGCACATTCTGCCCTGTATTTTCTCTGTGCTTTGTCTGATGTGCATGAAATAAAACTGGAGATACTCAGAAGGGTCTTCTCTCATCATCTAAAGTTTCATGGGTGTACACCTGACGATGCCTTCGTACGCCACCGCCAAACAGGAAGTGGTCGATCGTGTTGCAGTCATAGAAAAAAGCTTCATATAAGTCAGCCGTTTATTCTCAGAAAGCTGAGATTTCAGAGTGAGATGCGTCTTACAAAGCTCCACGTTTGATAAGCAGCACTATAGAGTCTACGCAAACATTTAACCACCTTAATCATCCTATTGTGCTGAAAGCAACTTTTTGGACATTTTGACTCAAACAAATATTTTTATCATAACTTCTGTTTAGGTTATCAGCACCAAAATAAAAAAAAAATATATATATAAAATGAATTGGTCAACTTTAGGATTTTATTTAATCTTACATCCTCCAGCCTTTCCTCAGTCTCCCCTGCTGCAGGAGTGGAGTCCCCCCCTTTTCCTTTTTATACATCCAATGAAATTAAACTACGACAACAAACACAACATATAGCAAATGTCTCTAAGAAGATTGTGTATATACAATATGTACCACCTTTAAACACCAAAGAAATAACAAATCTTTCTAATAAAATCACAAAAAATGGAACAAAAAATGTAAAACCAAAATTAGAAATTGCAATTATAAAAAGATCATTTTTTCAGCAGCTTTTAAAAAAAATCACCAATTTAACTTTTCTGTGGGTGAAACAAAAAAGTCCAGAACAATGTAGCCACTTCTCCAAAGTCTCTGTCACCTTCAGTTTTAAACAAAGTCTGTAAACATCCACCATACATTGGTCACATGTACTCAGAGTCCTGCTAAAAGTGCACAATTGTAAAAGGCTCTTTTGTATAGACAACTGTTTGGTTGCTTAGAGCTTTAAATATAAAAACAATGCTTTTTGTAGACAAACCAGAGGAATGTCTGAATAAACCCCTTTTGGAATCCAGGACAAACTTTATTAAATTCCATCAGATTTGAACATCTTTGGTGTTGGACCGGACGGAAAAGGAAAGGAGGGAAGAAGAGAGAGGGATGTTAGAGAGAGAGGGGGGATAGGAGGGTGATTAAAGGAGAGGGGGGGATAAAAGCATGAAGCAGCCTAGAGCAACAACTTTACTGGCTATTTATCATTACGGTGAGGATCACGTGTAATACAAATCTCAAAGGGCAGAGCCTGTCCACACACACTCAAATGCTACAAACACACCTGCTAGCCGCAAAAAAGTCCACATGTTAACATGAACACAATACAGATATTGTTCAGACACGCATACTTATGCCTTCAAACCAACTAGTGTGAAATATTTCATTCAATCACACACACTACCAGTGTAAAGGTGAGCTAGCACCTGTGCTCAGGTGAGTGTTTATGTTCTTCTAAAATGGATGATGGAATGTGAAAAGAAGGAGGGAGAGTGACCAGCCACCCCCACAACAAGACCCCCGCCGCAGCAGCAGCGGCAGCCAGAACCCCCCAACGCCACACGGCAGCAGGCAGAGAACAACCGCCCCCCAGGCGACCGCATCCGCCACCCAGGCCAGGGCCAGCAGGACCGCCGCGAGGCCCCCAGAGCCAGAGAGCAGGGAGGCATGGGGGGAAGGAGAGCGCTGCCCCAGCCCAACCAGGAGAGCAGCCCCCCCGCCGAACCAGTAGGGTCCAACGCGGGGCCCCACCCAAGAAGAGTGCCCACAGCCCCAGACGCGCACCTCATCACCACCCAGGAGATCCGGGCATCCCCCCGCCCCAACCCCAGGTACGAGCCAGGACCCCCCACGGGAGACCCGCTCTGCGCTCCAGGCAGCCACACACCCGGCCCACAGTTGGTCCAGGAAGGAGCAAGGCAGGGGCCAGCCGACCCCGGAGAGAAGGGGGGGGGCCACAAGGAAAAAACAATGATAAAAACAATGCTTTTATATCACTTAGACACAGATGAAGAACCATACCAACTGGATTAGTAACAGGGTGGCATGTTTAGGTTTACTTAGGTTAAAAACTTACATCACTAGACTACATGAAGCTGTTCATCACATTTTTGACCTAAACATGTAAACATATGCTTGGCTCTGCAGTTAGGAAACATTTTTTGGGAATCTCTTTATTCCAGGAGCCAGCCTGGCCATAGGAACATCCCCACAGCACCCACCCAGACTGGGACAGCAACGGGGTCCACTTCACAGCCGGGAGGCTGCTGTGTTTAACTCCAGCTATCCCAGCAAGGGCGACAACTGCAGCAACATCCACTGACCAAGCCGGCAAGCCCTGGCAGAAAAGATCCCCACAAGAAACACTGGCTCAGGCAGGCTGTTCCATAAAAACAATATAGTTTTGTCATTGCCTTGCAGCTCGCAGCTCAGGTGGTTTAGTTTTCCAGTAATATCAGTCAAAAATGCAAGTTCAAATTCGCCAAATTCATATTCACCATATTCAGCAGACATCTCCTCCAATAGCACCTTGAAAATACTGTGCTGTTTTGCTTTGCAGCTGAAGTTGTTTATGATTTTCACAATAAGAGTCATTATGTGTCCAGGGCCAATCACTTCTGCACATAAGGCCTACTGGTGAATGAAGCAGCAGTAATGCAGACATTTTGGAAAGTCTGGGTCAGCTTTACAGTGAGTGATGAAACCTGTTTGTCTATTGATCATAGCAGGAGCCCCGTCTGCAGTCACTGCTACCAGCTTTACTAATGGTACCTTTTTCTGCACAAAAACTCCTTCACCATGTTATACATTTCAACTCCTCTTGTAGTTGTCTGTTAGGGCAGATGTGTCAAAGGTTCTTCTCTTGTGGAAACCAAAAGCTATGTACTGCTGCTTTCCACAGACTAGAGGGCTGCATTGGGATCGGGTCCCGCGGGACCCAACCCAAATCTCGCGGGATTGGGCGGTTTGGATTGTGCTGCGGGCGGGAGCGGGCGACAAAAAATAAACCCAGCGGGATCAGTGCTGGCATGAATATCGGATGAATATATAATAGCGGACTACGTTAGGCTGTGCGGCTGTTGGAGTCTTACATACTGAAGCTCCGTGAAGCACCAGGTAGAGATGCCCAATGGCCTCTGTCATCAATCAAACCTGTTGTTGGGGGGTGTGCAACGCCCCGCCCCGCCTCTTACTAAGAGCGCGCTTCAGGCCGTCTGTCTGCGCGTGCACACACGCACACTTTTAACCGAACAGGATTTGTGAAAATATATTTAATATTTAAGTTGCACATTACACAAGAGAAGAATGCATCAAAAGATGAGGCTGGAGGAGGAAATGAATCTCTTTAATAATATCAATACAAATACGTGTTTTTTTCCTGCGGGACGGGGGACGATACAAAATCAATGCATCTCTATTAATGTGCGGGACTAAATTCTCTGAGTTTTGCGGGTGCGGGCAGGAGTGGACATACATATTGCGGGAGCGGGCGGGAGTGTAACGCATACGTTGCGGGAGCGGGCGGGATTGGTCAGAAATTCAGCGGGCGCGGGCGGGAGCGGGATGAAGAAAATAGTCCCGCGCAGGGCTCTACCACAGACTCATCACATTGGACATTAAAGCACCTGCACTTTGCAAGATCCCGGTCCAGCTAATTGGCCAAGTTATCAGACATAGCTGACTCTTGTCTAGACATTGTAGTGGAAATTAGAAGAGTTCAATTGTTCTCATCCTTAGGGTCAGTGATAGCAGTTATCATCATTGTTTCTCAATCTGATAAAAACCTTCTTCTCCTTGATGAGAAAATGAGCAGGTCTAAACAAGGCTTAGGTTTAAGAATTTCTTTCATGCTACATGCAAAAGTCTTTGTCCCTAAAGGCAACAGATTACAGTCGCCCCCCCCCCCCCCCCCCCCCCCCCCCACACACACACAGGCTGCTGTCATGTTAACAGTAGCTTGGAGCTCCAGAATGGACAAGAAAGAACGGCGAGAACGGCTCGAGCGGGGCTTTGCTCGCGGGGCGGTCGCCAGTGCCAGGCGGTCGCCCGTGCTCGGGCCCGCTAAATGCTACTTGTAGCTTTAATTTTAACTGTACTTGTAAGCAGATTTTCATTTCGGCCTTGCATTCGTGTGTTCAGTTCATTCAGATGAGGAAAAATATCTGCCAGGTATGCCAGCCTTGCACACCACTCATCATTTGCAAGCAGCTTTGCGTAATCGGACCCCTCATTTGTCAGAAACACTTTAAGTTCCTCTCGCAGCTCATACACACCAACCATCAGACCTCCGCATGAAACAGCAAGGCTTTATCCTCCGCTCCCATTTCCTCACACAAAGCTGCAAATATGCGACTTTTCACAGGTCGTGACTTCACCAAGTTTATCATGTGCACAACATCATCCAACACAGGAAGGAGGTCTGCTGGTAAAGTCTTGGCTACGAACAGCTTTGCGATGTAAAAAACAGAGCATAATGATCACATCTGGGTTTTTTTCCTTCACTCTGCTTACAAAGCCTTTGGTGCGCCCGACCATGGCTGCAGCTCCATCAGTGCAGACACTCGTGCAGTTTTCCAACTTCAGTCCTCCTTTTTCCAGATATTCTGATGTCACCCAAATTATTGCATTTCCAGTTGTTTTTTTTCTGGCAAAGCTTTGCAAAATAGAAAGTTTTCTCTGATTATGTCTCTATCCACAAAACGCACATTGGCCAAAAGTTGAGCATGTCCACTTATATCAGTAGACTCATCAATTTGCTACGCAAATGTATTACTGATACGGATCGATGTGTGCAGACATCTCATTAATACGCCTGGAAATTGTGTTATCAAAAAGAGGGACTTGGGGTATTTCTTTAGATTAAATTAGATTAGATTCAACTTTATTGTCATTACACATGTACAAGTACAAGGCAACGAAATACAGTTTATGTCTAACCAGAAGTGCAGTAGCAGCAAGTGAAGGATAAAGGTGACAGTGCATATTTAAATTATTTAAAAAAAAATGTACAGGTTATTAATAATTAACTTCAAAATTGGCAGGTAATACTGAATTTAATGTTGTGCTTGATAAAAAAGTTAAAAGGTCAGTGGGTGGCATAAGGAGACAGCTCTCGGAAAGAAACTGTTCCTCAGTCTACTGGCTCGAGTCCGGGGGAACCTGAGACGTCTGCCTGACGGCAGGAAAGAAAACTGTTTTTGCGCAGGGTGAGAGGAGTCCTTTAGGATACTGTGTGCCCGACGGAGACAGTTTTTCTTCTGAATGTCCTCAATGGCTGGGAGTGGGGATCCTATGATGCGTTGGGCAATTTTCACCACCCGCTGCAGTGCCTTACGCTCCACAGCAGAGCAGCTCCCGTACCAAACTGTGACACAATTGGTTAAGATGCTCTCTATTGCGCAGCGGTAGACGTTCACCAGGATGGCTGAGGCAAGCCGGTTCTTCTTGAGTGTCCTCAAGAAGAACAGGCGCTGGTGAGCCTTCTTGATCAGGCTGGAGATGTTGGTGGTCCAGGACAGATCCTCTGAAATGTGAGTACCCAGGAACTTGAAGGATGAAACATGCTCAACTACTATCTTGTTGATGTAGATGGGATCATGTGAGCCTTTTCTCTCCCTTCTGAAGTCCACAATGAGCTCCTTGGTCTTGTTGGTGTTAAGGAGCAGATTGCACCAAGTGGACCAAGTGGTCAGATGCTGGATCTCCTCCCTGTAGGCAGTCTCATCATTGTTGGTGATGAGACCTATCACCGTAGTGTCGTCTGCAAACTTAATGATGGTGTTAGATCCGTACATCGGTCTGTAGTCGTAAGTGAAGACGGAGTAGAGAAAGGGGCTCAGCACGCAGCCCTGTGGTACACCGGTGTTGAGTGTAATGGTGTTAGAGCAGATGTGGTCTGACCTAACAAACTGAGGTCTGTTGGTCAGAAAGTCCATAATCCAGTTACAGAGTGAAGTGTGAATATCCAGATCACTGAGTTTGAGGATTAACTTGGAGGGAATAACAGTATTGAATGCTGAGCTGAAGTCAACAAACAGCATTCGTGCATAAGTGTTCTTATTGTCCAGGTGTGTGAGTACAGAGTGCAGTGCTAAGGAGACTGCATCCTCCGTGCTCCTATTATTACGGTAGGCAAACTGGTGAGGGTCCAGTGTGGCTGGGAGAGAGGCCTTCAGGTGTGCCAGGACCAGCCGCTCAAAGCACTTCGTTAGTCGCTTCAGGTCCAAGCGTCTCATTTACAATTGCTTTGCAGGCAGGACGTATTAGTTGCTCTGCCACAGTGTGGGACTTTTTGGATTTAGCCACAAGTTCAGCGACATGGTAGCTAGCTTTAGGGGTCTCTCATTTACCTTTGCAGTTTTTCTCATAAAAGTTGCCTGTTCATCTGTGTGTTCACGCAGGCAAACAAAATATTCCAAATTTTTGTTTTGAAGTGAAGGGTGTTTTGTTTGGAGATGGCGTTCAAGTTTACTTGGGACCATAGCCTCGTTGGAGAGCTTTTCACCACATACCAAGTACAACGGAGTCGGTGCCGTTGCATCACCGGTAAAAGTAAATCCACATGAAAGATAGTTTTCGTTGTGTTGCCTCCTGGCAAAAACTTTCCTGGACGTCACCGTCTTTGCTTTCTTTTGACCTTCACTCATACTAGGGCCTTCATCTGGATCCGGATTTTGTCCAGGGTCCAGTTCAGAGCCAGCATTTTTCTTAAAAAACGTATCCATCACTTTCACCGTTGTCCTGTCATTCACAATGTCACCGTCAACGCCACCTGCCGCTGCATGCATGTGTCACTAGTTCGCTTGACTCCAAGCACAAAGCAATTAGTTATCTGCTGCTGCCACCTACTGGTATGGAAGAGTACTGAAGAGTAATGATTATTCTGCCAGGCGCTAGAATGCACAGGCACACAAATTGATAATTTCCCACGGCACACTTGACAATATCTCGCGGCACAGTGGTTGAAAAACAAACACTGTATTATTTTGTGTAAGTATCCCTAAAATTGTATATTTTAACATGAACACAAAAAAGCAATATAAATCCACTTTCAACAAGTATTACCTTCATTTAGCCACACAGAAACCCTGTTATAGTCCAAAACAGAAAAGAAGCTTAAAGTGGCAAGGCAAGGCAAGTTTATTTGTATAGCACAATTCGTACACAAAGTAATTCAAGGTGCTTCACAAAACAGAAAAATGCATTAAAATCACAATACATCATAGAAATAATCAATGTAAAATTTACTTTAAAAGAAAAGAAAAAATATAAAATTGGTTTAAAAATAAAGAAAGGAAGGACAGAAAAGTTTAGATAGGACCTTTCAGTCATATACACGGCTAAACAGAAATGTTTTCAGTCTAGATTTGAACATGAACACAGAAGAGGCCTGTCTTACGGCTTCAGGGAGGCTGTTCCAGATTTTAGCTGCAGAATATTGAAACGCTGATTCCCCTTGTTTAGTTCTGACTCTGGGAATCAACAGGAGGCCGGTCCCTGAGGTCCTCAGAGTACGAGATGGTTCATATGGCACTAACATGTCAGAGATGTACTTTGGTGCGTGGCCATGGAGAGACTTGTACACAAGCAGAGCTGCTTTGAAGTCTATTCTTTGAGGTACAGGGAGCCAGTGCAAAGACCTGAGCACAGGACTAATGTGATCATACTTCCTGGTTTTGGTCAGGACTCGAGCAGCAGCATTCTGGATGTACTGAAGCTGTTTTACAGCTCGTTTGGAGAGGCCGGTGAGCAGGCCGTTACAGTAGTCTAACCTACTGGAGACAAATGCATGAATAAGTATCTCCAGGTCTCGCTTTGACATTATGTTTTTGATTTTGGCAATGTTTTTCAGATGGTAAAATGCCGCTGATGTTACTGACTTGATATGGCTGTTAAAGTTCAGGTCAGAGTCCATGATTACCCCTAGATTTCTGACTTGATTTGAGGGTTTAAGAGACAGAGAATGAAGGTAGCTGCTGAAACTTTCTCTTTGTTTCTGTGGTACAAAAATAATAACTTCGGTCTTGTCTGAGTTTAACTGGGGAAAGTTGTGCTGCATCCATGCACTGATCTGTTGGAGGCAGTGGCTGAGTGAATCCACCGGCCAATATTCACCTGTTTTCAGTGACACATAGATCTGAGTATCATCTGCATAGTTGTGATAAGAAATGTTATTACTGCGTATTAACTGCCCTAGTGGCAGCATGTAGAGATTGAACAGAAGGGGTCCCAGGATCGATCCCTGGGGCACACCACAATTCAAGCCGATGTAGTCTGAGACACAACTACCAATTTCAACAAAGTATTTCCTGTCTTCTAGATAAGACTTGAACCAACTTAGGGCAGATCCAGAGATGCCAACCCAGTCTTGGAGTCTGTGCAAAAGGATCCCATGATCAACCGTATCAAAGGCAGCGCTCAGGTCTAGCAAGATTAAGACAGAGACTTTTCCATCATCAGTGTTCAGGCGGATGTCATTGGTTATAAGAGCAGTTTCTGTGCTATGATGGGGTCTAAAACCAGACTGGAAAACATCAAATGAATTGTTTAATAAGAGAAAGTCAGTGAGCTGTTGGTAGACAACTTTTTCAAGGACTTTTCCTAAAAATGGCAGATTAGAGATAGGTATGTAATTATTCAGTACAGTGGGATCAAGACCGCTCTTCTTCAGGAGGGGTTTAATGACTGCAGTTTTTAAGGCCTCTGGAAATATTCCAGATTGAAGAGACATGTTAACTATTTGAGTAATTGGTGGCAACACACTGTTCAGGACAGACTTTAGAAATCTAGTGGGTAACACATCAAGGCAGCATGTAGACGAGCTCAGACACGTGATGGTCTCTTGGACAGTTTGGTCAGTGACAGGTACAAAGTGAGTCAGCTTAGAGTGAGTAGGTGGCCGTTGGATAGTTATATGTGTTGCGGAGTTGATGGCTTTTTTAATGCCCTGAACCTTGTCATTAAAAAATACAGCAAACGCATTACATTTCAGTGCCTGAAATAAAACTTTTAAAAAGTGATGTAAAAAGTGGAATATGTCCTCATACAAAACTATAAACACGCTTTCCTTTAAATTTCAAAACAAAAAATAAATAAATAAATTCCAAACTATTCCAAACAAATATGAACATCAGACCAAATATGGAGCATCTGCACCCCCTAGTGGCCAAAAGAAATACCTACAAGCATAAAGTTACACTAACTCAGTGCTTCTCAATTCTTTTTTGCAAGCCCCCTCCTAAGATAAAGAAAATGTTTCGCGCCCCCCCACCTACCCCATATTGCCTCCATTGTCCATAAATAGGATACTGATACCATTGTTTCAAACCGTTCTGTCTTTCTTTAGTCAATTTTTATTTTAAAAACCTGGACAGCTTTTATAGTTCATGTCAGCCTGAATTTGTTTTTTTTTAACCAATTTAGGATGAAGAGAGTAACATAAAAGAAAGATTTGGTGACTCTTATGTCAGCTTCAAATGTGCAGTTAGTTTTTTAAATCACACTGAAACATCTTCAGCTGCCAGAGTTTATTGCATGAAAAACCCATTTTCTAGTCTGTTGCTTATTCCAAACTATAGAGAATTCACAGGGGATAAAAACCCCACGAGATTTATTTTATCAAATCAACTCAACATCTAAACTAGGCAAAAACAAAGACAGTTTATCTTTATCTCTGTGCTCATGTTGTTGTTATCATGCTGACTATCGTGATTTTGAAGTTTCAGTCAGGTGATGACTTTTTGTAAATCGATGTGGTTGATCAATGATAAATCTTGACAAATATGAAAAAAAAAAGATTTTTCTGAATCTTTCCTTAGATAGCGTCTCCAGTTCCTATGAATACTTAATAATGTTTATGTGCACTACATGTATTTATCTATAAATGTGTGTTTTTTTAATCAATCAATCAATCAATCAATCAAACTTTATTTATAAAATAGCGCTACTCATGCATTTGTGCAGCTCGAAGCGCTTTAACATTTAAAACAGAAAATACACAATATTACAGTAAAAAACCCAACCCACCCTTTACCCTTCCCACTCCCCTCTGTTAAAACATATGACCCATGACCCTCACGTACAATGGATAATGACTATGTAACTGTAAAAATAAATAAAAAAAGAATTAAATAAAGAAATAAACAAACAAGTAATGCTTGGCTCTGCCATGAGGAAACAGTATTTGGGAATTTTTTCATACCACGTGGGACAACCACGGGGTCCACTTCACAGCCGTGAAGCTGCAAAGTTAGATTCCAGCTGCCCCAGCAAGGGCGACAACCGCAGCAACAACCCCGACCAAGCCGGAAAGTCCTGGAAGAAAAGATCCCCACAAGAAACACTGAGGCTAAAACCATGATAAGATACTAAAATTAAAGACATAAGATGTATATAAAAACATAAAATTGAGAATAAATGAAATTAAATGCATAAACTAGCCAATACTAAAACTCATAGAATTAATTAGCAGTTAAAATCAACTAAAAGCTAAAGCTGGGTCTTGAGCCTCTTCTTAAAACTTCTACAGTCTCTGCGGCCCTGAGACTCTCTGGCAGGCCGTTCCACAGGCGAGGACAGTAATTGCAGAACGAAGCCTCACCATAAGTTTTTGTCAACATTGACTTTGATCATGGGGGGGGGTGCAACGCTGCAGCGCAAGACACATTTACCGTGGACCGGGGGTGGTATTTTCTCTTTAGTAATAATAATAATAACAATAATAATAATAATTTTCCCCTTGTCAAAGCAACTTTCTAAAGAAGTTTGTTTTTTGCTCATTTTGGTTGTTTGGGTTTAATTTTGGTGGGGTTTATCACCTGATGTTTGGTGTCGCGACTTTGACGTGCGTTAAGTGTGACAGATGTAACAAAGTGAATCCGGTCACTTTTCAAAATAAAACGTTTTTGTCGGGAAAAAAACAATAAAATGGAAATTATTTTTTCTTTCTGTGCGTTCCGGTGCCAAAATTTCCCGCGGCCCGGTACCGCTTCGCGGCCCGGTGCCAAGTGTCCCGCGGCCCGGTACCGGTCCGCGGCCCGGTGGTTGGGGACCACTGAGCTATACCACCTATACCATCCAGTAAGAATATTGACACTGACAAACTTGATCTTTTGAAAATTCCCTCCTGCTATTATAAGGGAATTTTTTTTTGCAGTCACTGCAATATATTGAATCAAAGAGCTCCTTCTTAATAACAAACAGCCTTGTGTGTATTTTCAGTCTTTGGTCTTTTTAGTGATGAAATGTTTATTCTTTCTGTCTAAAAGCTGCTATCCACTACATATTTTGTGTAAAGAACATGTTCTGCTTTGGGCCAGTCTTCCTCATAATACACATTGCTAAGCATGGAAAGCAACCTCAAAATATTTTTTTTCCAATAGATTTTAGGATTCACTAGGAAATTATTTCTCATCAAGACATTTTTTTCCAAAGAAGAGAGCTACATCATCATATTAGTTAAAGAAATTAATGTTTTCTGAATGAAAAAGTAAAAGAATTGGACACCAAGACAATCCTGACAAAACAACTTAGGTTTCCTTTACCGGGACTGTTGCTTTGTTTCAAAAATCTTTATTTCACCAGGCAAAATATTAAGAACAGCTTCTTATTTACAATGTTGCCCTGAAAATGCTAAAAACACTTAAAGGAGAGGGAAGAAAACAACAAACATGTTTTAGACATATTAAATGACTGATTAAGAAAACATTTACACAACTCTTTAAAAATGTCCTTTACTCTGTTTAAAAGGGGAGAGTGGAATCAGAGTTTCCACATGCAGTATGTTTTAATAGAAGTTCCAATCATTTGTAGCAGCAAAACGAAAAGACATACGGCCATAGGAAGACTGTGTTTTTGGAACTTTCAATTTGAGGATTCAGTGTCAATATGTGTTGCTGAAAATACAATTTAAATACAATTTTCTTTTTACCTAATTAAAAACAGTGCAATTAAAACGTTAACAGGACTGGCCCAATTTGAGCTCTTATGTTTCTCGTATTTCTTAACCTTCTTTGTTTCCAGTGAGTTCTGTGTAACAAGGACTATTTATTCTTTGTTTAAAAAAATCCCATTTTCATTTTGTTGGTTTATGAAGGAATATTTACAGGGCTTGAAAATATCAAATACAACAGTTTTGAACATTTAAGCAGGAATAAACACACCAAAGAGACTATTGAAATAGTTTGTCTCCAAAGCAAAGGTATGCTAGAAGAACTCCAATCTCAATTTAGTATTTGAAAAGAAAAAAAAGACTCCACACATTTCTGTCTGTGATCTGACTCTGCCTCCATGTGGATGAAGGAGCCTACATATTTTTCTTTTCTATCCCTAGTTGTCAATAACAGGACTTTCTTCCACCCTTAGGGGGCCCTCTGTGGCATTGTAACTTTTGGCATCTTGCTCTAACCTGGATTTAGTGTTTTTAGTTTGTGTTAAAGAACAACTCCTTTTCAGATCAGCCCATCATCCTGCAGTCTGACAGTGACAGGATGCCTCACCTTTCACCTAAATACACTAAAATCTGAAACATATACTCTTAAACTGTTTCCTCTGCGACAACATACCCCATTTCTGTGAAAGATTACAAAGGCACCAAATCTACCATTTGCATCAACATGAACTCCCTAATGTGTTACACGCTGCGTCATGCTTTTTATAGAGAGCTCCACAAACCCGAAAGGCATGAAAACTTTCAGACTCCTGGTTTCTGTTAATGCTATCAAAATCATGGAGAAATGCTGAGCATTCACTCAGTTTATGCCGGGGGAGTGCACCTTTTTTGGATCAGTCACATATATTTTATTCTATCCATAAATCATTGCAGCCCCTCATAACTTAGTCCAGAGTAAGGTCATAGCACTCAGATCGGGGCGGTGATTTGTGGGGTTTGGAGGTGCGAAATAAAAAAATTGCAAAGAAATCTACAAATACTGACCGCAGGTTGTCAGCAGAATAACCGAAACACTTCATCTAACATGAGTGTAGGATGATCCAGGTTATTCTGAGCTCAAGGGTTGAAATCATAACACAACATTTTTGCCTCAAAGCGGAACATCACAGATACGAGTCAATATTTTATTCAAAACAAATCCTAGATAACATTAACTGAAATTTGTCACATTTTCTTCTCAAAATGATCTTTTAACTGTGTGCTGTGGGTCTCAGATCGATGCTGCAGCATGTTCTCATCTTTTAAAAGCAGACATCTGGCTGTCAGAATTCAGTGCAGTAGAAGAATCTGAAGTTGTCTTTGGCCTGCGTTTTTGATCATGTGCCAAATCTTCTCTAAAAGTAAAAAAAATCTGGAGTGTGGGCAGGACAACTCAACGTCCATACTCTCTCAAGATGAGTCCATGCTGTAGTAATAGCTGCAGTCTGTGGTTTTCGAATCTCCTGCTGAAATTCACAAGTGCTTTCCTGAACAATCTAGATGGGTGCTGTTTAAAATCCTCTCTGCTATTTCTAATAAATATGTATATAATTCAAAAGCGTACAAGTTGTCCATATAGTACGCATTTGTGTTCTTTCAGTCCATCTAAGATAAATACTTTGGAACTAACTGCCAGTAACACACAGCCCTGTGTCATGGTGCCTCTGTCAGTTCTCCTCCCCTCTCTGCTTGGCTCTTGATTCTTCTCAGCTGTGTCCACTCACATCATTAACCACCAGACCTACATGAGGAGCTCCAGAACCAGCATTCATCACCAGTTTGTTGCCCTTGATGGTGCCTAGTCTTGTCTCATGTTATTTTTAGTCCATGTGTTCATGCTCTTGACTAATATTGTTTAAGCCTCGCCTTCAGGACTTTCATACCACGAGTGGACGCCTGAGCCTCCTGTTTACCAGAGCCGAAGAACCTCACGGAACTCCAAGAACCCTTAAGCCACGCCACGAGCCATAGCAACCTCCAGCATCGATGCCTGTCACTCTCCAGCCTTGAGCCACGTCAAGATCTCAAGCAACTCCGAAAAATATTAAAACTATTACTTACCATCTACTCACCTGTGTTTTCCTTCCAGATTCCAGTGCCTGGGTCTGCCTCGCCTAGTTTGCCATGACACCCTGAGGACAGACCATTCATGACCATTCAAACTGACCAAAGAAAACTGGCACTTTCAAATCATCTTTGGCTCACAGGACATGATTCTGCTTCTGGACCATGATTACATAATCCTTTAATTCCATTCAATTCAATGTTATTTAGCCAAAATTACAAGAATGGCTTCATACCGGTAATTGAATAATAAACATGAATCATAAAGAACATACAGTCATAGAATTCAATAGATGCTGACTAAACAGACTAAGCTAAACTGGGCATGCCTGCCCTTAGATCCTCCTTTGCAGTAAGGGAAAGCTCTTAATGAAATAGATCATTCATCTTCTAATGAATTCTGTGCCTTCCAGGGTCACAGCGCTGCTGGAGCCTATCCCGGCCACTTGCAGGCAAAGGCCGGGGACATCCTGGACAGGTTGCCAGTCTGTCGCAGGGTCACAACCACACACCCATGTACACTCACACACTTATGGACAATTTAGAGTTACCTATGAAGCATGTTTTTGGACTGTGGGTGGAAGCCGGTGTAGGTACCAAAACTGTTCGGTCTGCCATGAGTGTTTGGGGGCCTGCAACTAATGATGTCAATTTGATTGGCTGTATGTTGGTCCGATGACGCGTCAGATAGTGATTAGTCTGGACAAATTACAGTACAAGCATAAAAGAAAAAGTTATGAGTTTTGTTGTAAACAAACAAAGCTCCGACATAGAGCAAGATGATTTTCCAAATGAGCTTTTATTATTGTTATGATTATTATAAAGTGCATGTTCAATTATAGTTTTTTTAATCCGTGCGGCCAGTGCTTTATTATTGGCAGAACGGACCCGGACAAAGGGTTTGGATTAATTAATACGCGCTAACAACATTTAGCTGCAGATGAACTTAAACTGGAATAACATCAGCCTGTATTTTGTCTGGACCCCACTGGAAACACAAATCCAAGATTTTTTTCACGGTTTCTCAGGACTGTTCATTCATAAGCCACCTCCGCTCATCCCAAAGCCCGTCCTCTGTCTGGAGAAACAAATCACCCGGGAGAAATGCTCACGCAGAGCAGCTGAATGGACTGTGGTCAGAAACCTTCTCCAGATCGCACACTGTAACAAAGCACCCTCCCCTGCCCGCAAACACAAAGCGACAAGTCCGGTTGTTCTGCTCGCTCGTGTGGAGCAGCAGGTTTGTTCTAACAGCCACAGCCACTAACAAAGTGACTTGTGGCAAAATCTCACTATAGACATTACAAAGAATGTCAGAAACAAATTATGAAGGAAAAGATCTTTAGGTTACAAAATGAAACGTGAAATGAAAATGTAGAGCCCAAGCAGATCTCAATATTACCTAGCTGATCCAAGTAGGATTGCCATAGTGTGACATTACCATTAGTGTCAGGCCCCCAAACAGTTTTTGAACCTACACCAGAGAAAACCTACACATGCTAACTCCACACAGAGAGGTCCCCCATTGAGGTTCTGCTGCTACCCCAGCCAGAAATTGAACCAGGGGCCTTCTTGTTGTGAGGCAAGAGCACTAACCACTGCGCCAAGATGGACAGGTGATGGACCTGAACTCTAAGAGACAATGGAGCTTGTCTAACTCTACAACACCATGTTTGAATGGTGTAGCAGATGGGCTTCATCCAGATGGAGTTAGGGGACGGCTGGGGGTGCGAGACGAACCAGAGGCGAGGTCCACGGTCACATACAGAGGAACGGACGAGCCAACTGGAGTCTGGAATCAATCTGGAAAGAGGGACAACACATGAATCGCACTGCACCAAACAGAGGCATGGAGAGCTAAATGAAAAATAAATTATCAAGAATAGAGGAGAGAAGGAGAGTAGGAGTAGATGAGAATAGAGGACAGAATCCCAGTGCACCATAGTTACCCCAGCTTTAAACTTCTAGAAGCCTTCAGTTTTAAAATTCTCTCTTTCTCAGTGGAGATCAGTGGTGGAGTGGGACAACTTTTCAGTCCGAGAGTTTAACGGCCAAGACCGAACCATTTTTAGCCACATGAAAAATCAGGCAAGAATTTAGCACTTGATATAAATATATTATTGCAGTAATCAAAATAACCATGAATAACAAATAACAAACAAATAATTATAATAAAAAAATTGTGGTTGAACAAAAATATTTCACAGTATGATGAAACAAAGGTTCAAAAGAACATTTTTTTTTTTTACAAAAAAGAATCTGCAGCATAAATAACTGCCTAAGAAGTGCACTAGTTTCTGCAACCTTATTTATGATTTTGTCATAGTCAACAGAAACGAGAATTTCTTTTTCTGTTCACATAAGCATAAATGCCTCCAAATGTTCCTGACTCAGTGTGCTACGTAGCATGTTTTGTAGAGTGGAGAAGCTTCTCTCACATGCAACTTGGGACAGAGAAAGGCTCAACAACTCATAACTGGTCCTGCTCTCAAGTTCCATGTCTAGTTCACCTTTGCCCTCGTATAGCCTTCATGTGCCATCTTAGTATCTGTCCTGAGAGTGAAATCCTCCAGAGGGGGACTGGATGCTAGACGGGGTAGTTCTGTTTGTAAAGTGCTCACTGTGGCTCTCTCATCAAACCTAAACAGACTTTTACTTATTTCTTTAAGTGCTGAGCTGGCTAGTCCAGTAAGCGTTATCTCTGTAAAGTTTTTAGGATCAAGGCAAGCAAAATCTGAGATGAGTTTGGCGTTGGCTGCAAACCTCAGATGTATGCTACTTGTCACAGTGTCCAGAATGACACTGTGGACATTCACCTCAAAAGCAGCCTTGGGTGAAGCTTGTGGGACATCTTCTAAAAGCTCTCCTGGCATCATTTTATTTTTTTGTTACCCTTCTCTCTGGAAGCACAGCCTGTGCCACAAGCTCACAACTTTCCACTTCCTGAAACTTTGCATTGGCTCTATTAACAAATACTTCAGCTGGTCTTTTCACTCCCTCAAAATCTCTGACACATTGTTTAATTTTCTGCTCAGTCCCCTCAACAAGTCACTGAGCTGACAAAAGGAGCATTCCTTGGGTCTGTAAGTATTTAGAGAGGGGTGAGGTGTGTTGAAAAATGCGTAGAAGGATTTAAGCAATTAGAACAAATTTTAGAAGTGTTTCAACGAAGCCCTTATGTCCTCTACGTTGGCTTCATTCCCCTATCTGCCATAACTGCGTTCAAGGTCAACAGCAAGTCAACAGGCAGTGCATCATCTTGTGGATTACAAAAACACCCACAGTTTTATGGAGAGCCTGGTCCTTAAGCCCATCACCTGGTTTCCCCTATTGGAATCAGTCTCCTGTGACGCCTGTCCACAGAGGTCTCTTCCCACACTTGCATACGCTCATGACTCTCAGAGAAACTGCTAGATCATTAAGCAATGAAAAGAGGGATGCACTGGTGTGTCTGCCAGGACTAGATTTAAAATGTGTGCATAACACCAAACATGAATCTGTGTAGGAGACTGCTGGGAAAGAAAAGCTGAAAACCCCTGAAAGGGCTCTTGCATGTTAAGTGCACCATCAGTGGAGTTACCTACACATGTGCTAATGTCAATATCAAGCTTCTGCAGGGTCTGTGTTAGCAGCTAAAGTCAATTCTTGCCTGTGGATCGTTCACAGTTTATCACACCAACCAAACGCTGAATGGCATCTGTCACTTATCTTACGATGATTGTACATTGGTCTGTTGAAGTGATACCCTGAGTGGTATCAATTTGGCAGAAAAGATTCCAGCCTTTTTCTAACCTCATCTGTCCTTTATAACCTGGCTAAGAACATCAACAACTTTACCAACAATGTCCTTTGACAAAAGAGTAACAAGTTAACCTCTACCCTTTGCACCACTCTCATAGTGTATTTTAGTTTGCTCAATACAACTCTAAGATGTTGCAATGATGAACAGCAGTATTTTCAAGAGTATAGGCAGCTTCTGCTTTATATCCCCTGTAACTACCGGTAAGTCCACATTTGCCTATGACTTTTATCACAGCAATAATTCGTTCCATCACCTGACGCCTCCTTTTCACCTGCTCATGATTTAAAGACCTTTTTTCAAAGAGGCTTTTTACGTCTGCCTTTTTAGCCATCATGAAGTAGGCACTGGCACGCTTTCTATGGGTCTTACTTTTCTCCTTCTCTTCTATTTTCTGGTAAACATGTTTCCATATCTTGTTTCACAAATGGACCCTTTGAAGCAGGTGCAAATGCCAAACACACAGAGCAAAACAGTGATTGTGATTTGTCAGACTATGTTAGTCATTTTCAGTTGGTGCCATGCTTGTTGTGAAAAACATTTACAAGTAGGGGCAGTTTAAGAGGCTACGGAGGATGGTAATTAAAAAATATTTCTGGGTCAAAAGCTTGTGGATGGACAAAAAAATCAAAATATTCATCCTCATCTACACTGGCCTCTACATTCAGCTGTGCCTGTCCCTTCCCTAATTTTGGGTTTGTCAGTATTGTCTGCCTGGTTTTGGTCCTCAGATGCTAGCTTTTAGGTAAAATATCAATTAGGCTTAGAGGCCTTCACCAATTCCCATCTTCTAACTGTCTTCTTGAAAACACATCTGTGAGCTTTGCACATTTGGCAGCATCCTCAGTCAATGCCTTTCTTATCTTTAACCTGGCTTTTCCTGCCCCACTTAGTCTCTTCCTATTCTTTTTTTTCTCATGTTAATCTGCTGACATCCCGCTTCTCAGCCCCGCCTCGACTTTTTGGTAAATCTCTGGTGGACTCAACCAACTGTGAGCAATGCAAAGGGGTGTTTGTGTATACAGTTAACTCCGAAACTGGCGGTGCCGTTTTTTTTTTAAAGGGACGGGTTGACTCAGAGTGAACAGTGCTGCAAAGATTAATTCATATTCTTCTGACTATTTTTCCTAAACATCGAAAGATGAATGAATGACATGAATGAAGCAGCCCACCAGGAATCTGCCCGACTCTCTCGATTACCCACTCTGCCATTGATGGAGATCACTGCCAGTGCTGTGTCTCCACAAATTCCTGACTTTAGACACTTAATCCTCCATTTTAAAAATGATGCTAAACAATAATTAAGAATAACTGGACGGCTGCACTGTACTTGGCAACACTACTAGTCTGTAACCACCCTCTGCCTTGAGGGATGCGTACTGCACGCCTCACCTACTTTATTTCTAATGTGCATTCTTAGCAGATATAAAAGACTAAATGGGTCACAAACTGGCACCAACATAATCAGACAGTTGGTGAGAAATAGAAAAATTAAGTAGTTAAAATAAAGTGTCTTTTATGGTGATAGACTGAAACAGTAAAGCACATGCGTCAGCTGCAGCTCCAGTCAGTGTGTGCGGCACAGTTTGGGTGCAGGGTAGGCACAGGCTGCTTTTATTTTTAAGTAGCAAAAAGTATAATTATCTTTTTTTAATATAAGTATTTTTTAAACTATATTTTGCAAGTGAGGCTGTGCTTCACCTGCCTCCCCAGACTGCATGTCAATGCAAATGGGAAATGTTCATCTAGCTCCATCACATCTTTCTCAAAGCATTTGTTGCTTAGGTATCAACTATGCTGAAGCGTGTAGTATTTGTAATTTTGGGGGTAATAAAATGTTTGCTCATATGATTTAAAAATATGTTTGCCTTTAATCAGGTCAAAATGTAAAATTCAGTTTTTCAGTGTTCCTTAGAACAACAAATGAAGCATGTTGGTGTCTGAATCGTGTGCTGTTTGCTGACAGGTTGGATCTTTGCTCTTTCTAAACATGCTAGAAAACATGAACATCTTAAATTTTGGGGTTGTGGTGTTTTCCTTTGGTGTTTGGTGACTTTGTGGAAGCCAAGGATACACAAACAAGATGATGGGATGCAATTTCCCCTATATGCAGAATGCAGCAGATTCCTGAAATAAACCTTCTGTGCCTTTGTTCCATGTTTTTATAAGCTATTTAGTTTAAAAGGCAGATGGTTTATCTTTCCAGAAATTCTGTACTTTAACATTTTTTGACATTACTATCTTTAATTGATAAGTAAAGAGCAAAAAAGATTAAAAAAAAAAAATATAAGTACATCATCTCTGAACTCCCTCAGTGCCAATTTGTGCTTTAATACTGCAGAAAACATGGAGCTTGTTGTTAAAGCTAAAAGGAAAGGAAAGGGGAGCAGGACAGAAAACGTACCAAATCTGACAGAAAAGCAAAAAAATAAAAACTCACGAACTTTTACAAGGAAGTCACTTTTCCGTTGGACCCAGCAGAATAAACACATCTATGGAGAAGATGCTGGCAAAGCAGAAAAACTGCTGAATATTCACCAAAAGTCAACAAGGAGGATATATCTGTTTTGAGCAAGAAAGTACCATTTTCTTTTGTTCCAATTCCATCCAGGAACCTGCATGTGTTTATTAAAGTAGCTATCTGTGATTTATTGACCAAAACAATGTTAAAAAGGCTAACCACTAGGCTCCCTCTGCTGTGGGTGTGTGTCAAGCCCAACAACAGGCCATCAGGCAGGTTTGACCTTTGGTTTCCTGTTTCCTCCACCTCATTCTACAACTCAAAGACATACTGTTCATTCTGCAGATTCAGCTCTCTCTACCTTCACTGGATTTTGTTTTTCATACTAAATCATGGAGAGACTTTGCTGTTTCTGCTCAATTTTACTTCTGTCAGGATGTTTTGAGCCGTCTGAATCCGGTCTTGAAAAAGGTGAGATTTTTCATTTTTACTTCATTTTTTGGTAAAGTTCTGTATTTGTTCTGAGTGGTGCTCAGAATGGGGTGAAATGTGTTCTCTGCATTTGCCCCATCATCTGTTGGGGAGTGACCCTTTTGATGCTTTACCCCCCAAACCGATCCCTTAGAGCCAAAAGTGAAGCAGGGACTGGAGTGTGACTAAAAAGATTGATGCGGCTGTTAACTATCTTTTTAAATTCCCAGTTTAGAAAAAAAGCAGTTTTTATTAGCATGTATTTATTGTTACTGCTGAAGAAGTTGTAGAAAAACTTCTCAATCAATAAAATTCAGACATGAACTGATAATATTTTTTAACTAGGAAAACAAAAACTTCTGATTTGTCCAGGACTGGATGACAAGAGTTCTGTATAAAAAATATGAAAAAAAGCTTTTATTTAATAAAATTTGAAAATGATGGTATTTTTCTGAGGATGGAGGACATGTATGAAGAAAATCCAGCTTAAAATTGCATTTCTGAGTATTTCTTTATTCAAATTTTTGTGAATCAGGAAAAAAATACAGTTGGAAAGCAATCATATTTGTGATGTAGAAAATACGCTGGACAGGCCACAAACTCCCTGGTCCACTCCATTGTGATGCATTCACTTGTATATGAATAGACTAGATCCATGAACGTCTGTATTTGCCTCATCTGAGCTGGTATCGGGATCAAAACTGTACAGCTGGATTGCCATATTGCTCTCCCAATTATTGTTGCACTACTAATGTTAGGTCCAGGAAGTGAGGGGCTGTAAGCCAGCTGGAGAGTGCATAAACAGTTCTCAGTTCTGGGTGACGGGAAGTGTGGACGGGCCTTACTCCATGCCAACAGTCAACTCAGAGGTGAATTTCTACTGAACTACTGGCGCTCTGCAGAAACTATGTCCTAAAAAATAGACACAGATTTTTGATTTTGGCAAGAAACGGCATCACCTTAATTAAAAGACGACTGAAAACGCTCAGAGCGGGACTTTAAAAAGCAAAGCACCTGGAAATGAATAGGAGCTTCCATTGACATTTGACTTTGTAAAAATAAATAAATAAATAAATGAACTGTTCCATTCGACACATTTGAGGAAAAGTTTAGTGCAAAGAGACCAAGAGCAGACGTCTGTCTAATCTTGGCTCCTGTTTCTACTCAGACATACTGTTCTGAGAGCCGTTATCACCATGCAAGCCATGAGATACTTTTGGAAATATTTGTGTGTTGCTGTAATTTTGTTTAAAATAACTTTTTTGAACAACTGCTGACAGCCTTTGAATCACTAAATAATGTGAGACCCAAATACCTGTCATATATATTGGTTTTTAACCAACCCAGCAAAGCTCTGAGATTGACAGGAACGTTTTCTGTGAGTCTTCACCAGGTTTTCACAAACTGTTTATGGGATTTTGGCCCATTCCTCCATGCAGATCTCCTCTAGAGCAGTGATGTCAAGGGCTGTTGCTGGGCAACACAGACTTCCAACTCCTTCCAAAGGTTCTCTATGGGGTTGAGATCTAGAGATTGGCTAGGTCACTCCAGGATCTTGACATGCTTCTTAGGAAGCCACACCTTTGTTTCCCGGGCAGTGTATTAGTGTGTTTGGGATCGTTGTCATGCTGAAAGATCCAGCTACGTTTCATCTTTAATGCCCTTGCTGATGGAAGCAGGTTTACTTAAAAAAGCATTCTTCCTCCTCCAAACACAACGAGTAGAGTTCTTACCAAAAAGTTCTATTTTGGTTTTCTCCAACAGTAGGACATTCTCCTAATCCTCTTCTGGATCATCCAAATGCTCTGTAGCAAACTTTAAACAGGCACATGTACTGGCTTTAGCAGGGGGACACGTCTGGCACTGCAGGGTTTGAGTCCCTGTTGGTGTAGTGTGTTACTGATGGCAGCCTTTGTTCCCAGCTCTCTGCAGGTCATTCTCTAGGTCCCTCACGTGGTTCTGGATTTTTGCTCACGGTTCTTGTGATCATTCTGACCCCGAGGGGTGAGATCATGCGGGGAGCCCCAGATAGAGGGAGATTATCAGTGGTCTTGGATGTCTTCCATTTCTTAGTAATTGTTCTCACAGTTGATTTCTTCACACCAAGCTGCTTACCTATCGCAGATTCAGTCTTCCCAGCCTGGTGCAAGTCAACAATGTGGGTTCTGGTGTCCTTAGACAGCTCTTTGGTCTTGGCATAGTGAAGTTTAAAGTGTGATTGTTTAAGGTTGCTGACAGGTGTCTTTTATATAGATTAACCATTTCAAACAGGAGCCATTAATACAGGAAGCAAGTGGAGGACAGAGGATCCTCTACAGAAGAAGTTCCAGGTCTGTGAGAGCCAGAAATCTTGCTTGTTTGTAGATGACCAAATACTTATTTTCCACCATAATTTACAAATAAATTCTTTAAAAATCAGACCATGGGATTTTCTGCATTTTTGTTTTCATTTGTCTCTCATGGTTGAGTTATACCTATGATGTAAATTACAGGCCTCTCTCATCTTTTGAGGTGGGCGAACTTACACAATTGGTGGCTGGTTAAATGCTTTTTCTCCCCAATATCTATTTTCTCTGAAAGGTTTTTCATACAAAGCAGAGTTTTGGACGTTCAGACTTTAAAATATTGTGCTGTAAAGTTTTGAGCTTTTCAACACAAATATAAAAAAGCAATCATGTTTGACCCCAAAGAATAATAAAGTTTTAATTTGACATTTTATTCTGTAGTATTTCTTCAAAGAAAAGAGCTTTTCTGGATCTCAAACATGTTTCGGTGGCTGCATTTAAAAAAAAAAAACTAAATCTGTTTGCAGTCATTCCTCAGGGTTACACGTCCAGTGGAGTCTTCCTGCTAATCGAGGGAGGAACATACACCTTGAACTTCACCGCTGCCAGAGATACGTGTTTATCCCTGAATGTAACCATGGCAACGAAGGCTCAGATGGAACGGGCAATGCAGCATGGACTGGAGACATGCAAGTAAGCTAGTTGATGCCGTGCAGCTGTGGGTACAGCAAATGTTTGCTTAAGTTTTTGCAAAAGTCTGATAAATGCAGATTTTATGTTAAATGCAATGATCACTATATTTCACTAAGCATATGTGATTTAAGTGACTTTTTTGTTTTGTTTTATCTTCTGTCTTTTTAATCAATAGATGTGATATATGCATATATGCATTTAAATATTTATGTAATGAGTTAGATAAATATGGGAAATACTTGATTGCTTTGACTACAATGCTTGAAATAAATCAATAAATCAAATCAAATATATACACAATTATTTTCAAGAATAATATTTAGTATCAAGTAAATATTAGCACACGATAGAGTAGAACTCAAGTTTTTTCAAGAGTTTGAGGACTCAGGTAAACTTCTTAGGGCAGCTGAGAAAAGGTTTTATCGCTACCGAATATGTACCGGTTACCTAGTCTGTACCCCACATATGTGAAATGTGTTTTTTTATTTTTCTAATCTAATCTAATCTGATCTGATCTGCTCTGATCTAATCTAATCTAATCTAATCTAATCTAATCTAATCTAATCTAATCTAATCTAATCTAATCTAATCTAATCTAATCTAATCTAATCTAATCTAATCTAATCTAATATTCTTTATTGACCCGGAGGAATTTTGTCTCAGATTCACAGTGGGTGCATATAGCATTCACGCATGCACACAACTCTGTACAGCAGCAAACAACACAAGCAGAAGTGCACATAAAATATACACGGTATTAGATGTGCTGTGGTGCATGGTGACTCGGTGTCAGACAAAGATTCAAATTGTTAAAGACATTTAAAACACCCATAAAATAACAAGTAACTATCTGAAATCCATAAAAGTCAGAAGTCAAAAACACAATGTAAAAAACTACCTTTAAGATAAAAAAAAACTGGTAAAACAGAGATTGTAGAAAAAATATGCTGTATATATACATAGTAAAATACAGCAGTTCTTAATTTAGTTCAAATGTACTCCAGTGTGATGACCCAGACTTGTTTAGTAATGCAATAGATATTGGGATGAATGATACAGCTCTGTTGCTTTGGTGTCTTATTGCTAGGTAGTGCCGCCCTGATGGTAAGAGTTCATATCCACTGTGCAGAGGATGGGAGGGTACGTTTAGGATTCTCTGTGCCATGTTGCTGCCAGTATTATATAAGAACATGGATCGCAGTGCTTTGTAGCTCAGATAAGAACGAGTGAAGCAGAGAAGCTGTGCAGCAGGTCATGGACGGAGCCTCAGTGAGGTTCTGCAGAACCTTTACAGCAATAGATTCTAGTTGAGCGACCTGATGGATCAGACTGATGTGCACAATGCTTTGAAAACACACCAACGTCATGTCAATGAGCGATAAAATCCATGTTAACTTCCGCGTGTGAGAAAACAGTGCTGCAGCTGCAGACCGTCATATAAACAAAGCATCTTAGCCAGATTAAAGCGCTCTCCTTCCCACTGTTATGCCGCCTCATCACACTTTATTCTTTCTAGAAAGAATTGGTGTTGTTGGTTTTTTCAGCACCGTTCAAGCAGAGTGCAGGCTGAACCGTTCAAAGGTTAGTTAGCAGTGGTGGAAATAAACAGCACTTTATTTCCTCAATCATACTTCTAGAACCTTATTGGTAAAGACACACTATTCATCTATTGATTTTTGTATACTGAAAATGATTTTGTTATTGAAATTAGACAATGTTGACTGTTCCCTTTAAAAAATAAATATTTCTTTACCAAAATAAAAACACTATGAATTTGCTTGAGTAAAGCAACTTGTATATGACATACAGCTGCTGTGTTTTACGTTGCTTTTATTGTAATAAAATGTAAAAAAAATTTTTTTTAACATTTTATTAGGGCCACACATTGAACAAATATTCTATTTCTGCAAATATTCTACTTCTACATTAGTATAATATGGGCGATTTAAGGCTGGATGGCTCAGTTGGCTATGTGCAGGACTGGTACATGGGAAACCAGGATTCATTTCTCAGGGGGTGTGATGTGCTTCAGTGTGGGTCCTAGGGCTAAGACCTTTTACGCTGCTGCCTAACTATGTAGCCACAAGGGGGCTAAAGTCTGGTGTCCCTGTGCCGGTCCCCAGCCCAAATAAAAAGCAGGGTTGTGTCAGGAAGGTGTAAAAATCTCTGCCAAACAACCTCCTGTACATACTTAGACGTACATATGGGTCATTCAAAATGATCAATTGAACTTTATGGAATATTTTTTGAATGTGGGAGATCTACACTTTTTAAAACCAGAATTTTTGTTCTGCCAGATAATTGTGCAGACCAACTCACCACTGTGGCACTCAAACCTCAAAGACTGTATGCAGATTTAGGTAATTTATTTACTGAGCATTTAAAAGTTAAAGCCCCATTAGCTGTCAGCTAAGTGACAGCTAATGCTCCTGGGGGAGCAGTGAGCCGCAGACACTGCTACACTTTGGAACAATTTGGTGGTTTAACTCCCTAATCCAACCCCTTAATGCTGAAGGTCAAGCAGGGAGGCCACTGAGTGTTACTAGTAGGATACTATAATATCACATTGCAATATATTTGTGTGACAGTCATTTAGTCAAAAGCTAAATGCAATACACTGACTTCCTGAATGAAGCTGATTTGAGAAGGAAATGTGTTAGATCAGACCAATTCATCAATTTACCACTAGAGGGCGTACTGCACAATCATCACTCCCTGTTTACTGCATTGATAAATTCTTAAAGTTTATGATTTAAATGAACATACTGGTTGTCTGCTTCCAACACTGTCTTTAGAAATGATACCCATGACGACTGTTCCTAGAAAATGTTTCATGAACCTCATATTAAGACTTGCAACTTTTTTTAAACTGAAGTCTAACTGTATTTGACAGTTGGCTATAAAATTCCCAACTAAAGAAAATGCTTAATGCCCCAAAAATTCTTCTGTCCTGCTTATGTGTCAATTATTGGGGAAAAGATGGAGGTCATTAGGCCAAGACGGGAACTACCGCAGAGTAAAATTAAGTTAATTCAGATCGGCCGGACACAAAGCGGCGAGCCATGTGACCACCTGCCCTGTCATATTGTTAGATCACAGTTTGTATGGCTGATGCAAAAGCAGTGGTCTGTTACAGAGTTTAGCACAACCTGCAGTAGTTCTGATGAAAATGTTGCTCTCGTCTCTGCTTTATGGGTAGCAAAATGTCAAAATAAAGCACTACAAAATGATTTTTGTTTTTTTTTTGTTTCTTGTTCCACAGGTTTGGTTGGATTGCTGAGATGATCGCAGTCATCCCACGACTAAAATCTGACATGATGTGTGGAAAGGGAAAAACTGGCGTGGTACCGTGGTATGCACCAAGGCAGAAAAAGTTTGCCGTCTTTTGTTTCAACTCTTCAGGTGTGTTCATCACTACGGTTCAAACCCAAAACATAATCTTTTTGTAGGTTTTGCAACTTTAAAACCTAAAGTTGCAAAATAAGATGAATTCTTCATCTTTTTCCTTAGCCCTTGAAAACCTCGAGCAACGTCTAAGCACATCAACAGTGAGCTCCAAATCCCTCACACCTTCCAGTCGTCTGAAAACTCCGCCCACATCACCTGCTGCACCTGCAGTTGAATTAACAAGCACATCTCCAACTGCAGGATCCCACAAGTATTTGTCCCTCAGTTCAACTTCTTCTCCTTTGGTTCAAACTGTGTCACCTACTGGATTGTCTTCTTCTCCTCTTCCTCTCCTCATCATGTCAAACTCTAGTGAAGACAGTTTTACCTTCTTCACCTCTACGCAGACTTCTGGTCCCTCACTTTCCTCAGAGCCAGAGCCACCAAAGCCCAACATCTTAGTGAAATATTTCCCAGCAGGTAATGTTTGTTAGTTCTTTCTAATTGTAAAAACACCAATGTGCAGGGAAGTGAGCAGATGTCAAAATAATAACTTGCATTTCTTTTCATAATCATTTTAACAAGTGCATTAATAATAGTAATAATAATAATAAACAGCCTGCAAGGAGTTTTACTACATTATTGTTTCTATGAGAACCAATGTGAGCTATTCCCTGGCCATAAGGGGGAAAACAAATTCCAGAAGACAAACAGCAGCTGAAGTTAAAGATAAAAAAAAAATGAACAGATTCATTTTGGATGCAGGCAATTTTCCTAAAAAAAGTTCAATGACATTGTTATTTTATTAAAGGATCCCCCCCCCCTCCCCATTTTTGTCAACACTCTCAGTTTTTACAAACTACTGAATGAGTACAGGAAATCATTCATTTTTTTGACCTGTTTGGTCTCTAGTTAGAAGATTTTCTACTGACACTTGACCGCTGGAGCTCTTTTGTTGTTTTGATTTTCCAAACTGTTCCTACAGTAATCATCGCTCTTGTGGGGGTTTCCATCCTGATGGCAGCAGGAGCTGTGAGGATCTACAAATGGTAAGACTTTTAACTTTAAAGCCTAAAACTGTGGAAGTCTTATTTTTTTATTTAAGCCAGGAGAATCTTTGCATTTAAAAGACCAACCATTTGTGACTCCCTTTGAAACAGAAGACAGTAGTCGTGCTTACAGCTCAGCCTATAGAAGCATATATGTCTCATAATTCAAAATAAAAGTCACTACTGAAACGCTTTTTCATTTTCAAAATAAAACTGCATTCATTGACTCAAAAATAAAATAAAAAAACAATCCACCAAATGGCTTTTTCTTTTTCTTCTTCAACACCGCTTATTCTGTCACTTAATTAAAATGATAATGAAAATGGTATTTGATATTTTATTTTCAAAAGTTCTTTAGTAAACATGTTGCAAAATTCAATTAAAATATCTAATTTGACACTTAAAATGGATTAGCAGAAATGCTTTTTCATTTTCAATGTGACTGCATCAAATGACTCAAAAATAAAATAAAAAATCAACCCTCCAAAATACGTTTTCATTTTCTACTTCAACACCGCTTATTCTATGACGTTATGAAAGCGATAATGCAAAGAGGGGGTGCATCTTCGTTTTCAACCTCCCCCCCCCCCCCCCCCCGCCAAAAGTGCTGCATAATTCATTTCCAGTCAGCAGTTCCAGAGGGGGGCGGGGCAAAATGTTGTCAGAAGCTGGACAGTTCAGCATGGCAAACTCTGTGCTAGAGCTGTTGAGGGAGGCTGCAGCTGTCTTCAAACAAAAAACTTTTTAAACATTTTAAATATGTGCAGCCAGTGCTTTATCCATGGCCAAACGGAGCGGGAAGAAGGGTTAGGATTAGGCTAATATGTGTCAACAACATTTAGCCTATGGAGTCCTATACTGTTCATAATTAAATAAATAAATATTTAATTCAATAAATAAATATGACCTCATCCAAATACACAATCAACCAATAAATCTCTCATAAATATATGAAAAGATCATGAAATTGTGAAAAACCTGCACACAGATTTTAAATTAGCCATTAAATTATTCAATATATTTCATTTTGTTTTAAAAACCTATTGATTGATTATTTTAAAACAGCATTTTAAAATATTCATTTTTAACCATGTGGAATACTATTGTAATGCTACGTCTTATTTCAGAAGCTCGTATTTCAAAATCAATATTTTCCAAGGTAGCTTTGTTTTTATTTCACGTTGCTGTTTTTCACAATGGCGTATTTATTTCATGAAGAGCTTTTTCAGGAGACTGACTCTGTCTGTCAATCAAACCAGACAAGGCGGGGACACTTTAGTGATTGGCTACTCCTTTACTCAGACATGAGCAGCAGCACCCTGACTACATCGATCGAAGATGCTTCAGCAAACGTGACAGCGCAATGCACACCCCTCAACACTAGGGGGAGTATGCACTTCAACACATCCACACAGTGTTACAATAAATTGGGCAGTTTTGGTTCTAAATTTGCGGATAAAAGTGGCTTTGGACGAGTGTGCATAATTTGGGTGATTTTGTGGTCGGTTCAGTGGTTTTCATCCTCTCATGAACATCTAGTAGTGGTCTAAGTTAAGCTGGGTGGCTGTTGGAGTTCCATAATCTTCTATGAACTGGAGTTCCATGAACGCACCATGCCGTGTGTGGGAGGAGCTACCAGCTAATGTTTTTAGCCTGATAGCCACTTGGAGCGGTGTCTGTGCCTATCTTAGTAACAATGCATGGATGCACAATGCACAGTGTTCAGAGATCAGGATTATTTATTTTGAATAGTTCCACATGATAACAATGTTTCCATGTTTGAGTTCATGACATCATCCCAGAGAGAGGCTCTGCTCCAGCTCCTGCAGTCAAACCAGGTCTTAAATTACGTGTAAAGAGCACCCAGGCAGCGCACGTGTGTGTGTGAGCGCAAGTTAAGGGTCTGTTGCTCAGTTCGCCGGAAAAGTAATAATAAAAATCAAATGTAACTATCAAATGTCAGCAAAGCTGCGCGGATATCGCTGAAATATGTCGTCTCTCTGACTGGAACACCGCAGAGCGAGTATCCAGGAATATGAGTCGATTTCCATGGATGAGCCAATGAGCGTTTAGATCCCGCCCACTTTCCCTGATTGACAGACAGAGTCCTCCTGAAAAAGCTCTTCATGAAATAAATAAGCCATTGTGAAAAACAGCAACATGAAATAAAAACAAAGCTACTTTGAAAAATATTGATTTTGAAATCCAAGGTTCTGAAAAATTACGTATAATTATAATAGTATTCCACATGATTAAAAATGAATAATTGAAAAAACTGTTTTAAAATATTGAACAGGTTTTTAAAGCTAAATGAAATATATTGAATAATATAATGGCTAATTTAAAATTTGTGTGCAGGTTTTTCACAATTTCAATATATTTTTATATATTTATGAGAGATTTATTGGTTGATTGTGTATTTACATGAGGTCATATTTATTTATTGAATTAAATATTTATTTATTTAATTATGAACAGTATAGGACTCCATATTAGCCGTGGATTATATTTATTATCAACATAATCCGTGTGGGTGATGCCGCCATGTGCACCTTGGCTTCACATAAACATGTGGGAATAACATCAGCCTTTCTTTTATGTGGACATGACTGGAAGCACAAAGTCACATGATTGTTTACATGGTTTCTCAGGACTGTGCGGAGCGGCATTTCTGCATTCAAAAGCCGCCTCTGCCAGCTCACACACCATCCCAAAGCCGCTCCTCTGCTTGGAGACACGCTTCTCTTGAGTTTCTCAAAAGTTTCACCTTTACCTTCCTGTGAAACAAACAGACACAGACTCTTCTGCATGCATGATTATGTTATAGCTAGGCATAAAAGCAAACATGAGAATGTAATGGTTACCACCAAAAATTCTGTTTCTATCCATGACAGCAAGCTTGAAAACATGTGAATTTATTTAACAGGTTCTAATTCAAGTTGACTACTTATATATGAAGTTGAACTTATATATGATAACATATATATTATTCCAACTGAGTGGTGTTGAAGAAGAAAAAGCTAAAGCCGTTTGAATGATTGGTTTTTTTCTTTTTTTTTGAGTCAACGAACGCAGATTTATTGTAAAAAAGGAAAAAGCATTTCTGGTGTTGACTTTTATTTTGAAATATGACCCACATATGCTTCCATATTCGACCTCTATTTCAGCTCTTCATTTTGCATTTGTGCTTCAATAAAGGAGAAGGTCTAGCTGGTATCAGCAGCAGCAGGACGATGCAGAAACGGAAATGTGGAAGTTCACCAACAGTGAGACGGACCTGCAGAGTGAAGATGGAGCAGAGCTGGACGAGGAAGAGCTGCGCAGAAAGTTCTGCAGTGAAATCAAACTGGTTCTTAATCCACAAAAGCCAACAAGCCTCTTAGAGAAGTAAACATTTCTTCATGCTCCTGTTCTCAGTTTAGTCCAAACTGTTCCCTGGTGAGCTGTTTGCACAGCTAGCTCCACCTTGTGTTTGCTTCTGCTGGCATTTTCTTCATTCACACCAATAAAATATTCAAACCCGCCTATGAGACAGAAACAGCAACACAATATCTTCACTTATAATATTGACATTGTATGAGCTGTTGGTTAAATGTCATCAGTTCACCTCCATCTTCAATATTTCTTAAAGATGTTCACTTGTGTAAAATCTGCTGCTCGGAATTGGGGAAATTTCCTGAATATTCCTTTTTTTTTTATTGCTGGCAGTAGAGGTCTAGCTCTGGTTGCCATGTTCCACATGGATCTGTTCTTGACCCCCTTTCCTTCTCAACATATGCCCCATCTCTGACCTGCATCATTTACTGTGGCTTGTTCTAGGTATTGTCTGTGCTGCTCACACACCTCTTTGTCTCGTTTCAACCACATGAGAGGACAGTGTTCTCACAACCTTTGCCTGCCTTTCATACATCTCTGCTAGGATGAGAGGAACATATCTTCGGCCTAACCTCTCAAAGGCAGGAATCCTGTTTTTTTTTTTTTTTTTACTGGGAGCCCTGCTGCACAGCAACGCCATCATCAACCTGAGATTTTTAGTGATTGTCTAATTTCAGAAATGAGTTTCCTCATCAACATTAACCAATAGGTTAACTTTGCAGAAAAAACAACTCTTTCACTTTCTAGAAATTTAGAAATTTTCTCTGAACCAATTTCCCCTATCCTTACCCCTTTTCCTTACCCCTGGCTCAAGTCCCAGCTGGGGGACGCGAAACAGAACACCAATGTGGAGTTTGCATGTTCTCCCCGTGCATGCGTGGGTTTTCTTCAGAGAACTCCAACCTTCCCCCAACATCCTAAAACATGCTTCATAGGTTAATTGGTTACTCTAAAATTGGTTGTTTTTCATCCTTTTTTTAAGCCAAGGCACACTTTATCCTCGACAAAAACCCCGCGGCACACCAGCATCCAAAAATTGAAAAAGGAGAAACTCATAGTCTGTCCTGATGTCCCTCTGCAACCTCACCTGCATTTTTGTGATAATTGTGGCAGAAAAAGCTTTAAGTTGCAGCTCTTTTTTTCTAAAAGATGTAATAAAAGTTAAGTTAGTTTTCCGTAATAATTTTCAACTAAATTATTTTACATTTTACCCTGGTAGTTGTTTTACCCTCCAGCTTATTAATATGCAATTTTATGTAACCTCACAAAAAAACAAATATATTCTTTCTAAATAGTGATTTATTAAATCACTATTTATTTAATCACTAAATTTATTTAAAAAAAAACTAAAATTATATTAATGTTTTCTGTAGCTACACAAAAAGTGAACATGTTGAATTTTTACTAGTTTTTCTCTTGTCCTAATCAAAAATGAAGTCTTTGAAGACTTTAACAAAAATGTTTTATTTCTTTTTAGATAATTAAATTGCTTCAATTTAGTTTAAATGTGTCTCTTGGCCACTTCACCTTAATCCTGTTTCTTAAATGTACTACCATATTTACAGTACAGTGTAGAAGTTTGGGGAAATACTTATAAAACAAACCTACAGTGTTTATATATCTTACCAAAAAAGCTGTTCCAATTGCCCATGGAGTGGACTATGGGTCACATACAAACGCTCTGTTTTTAAAGTTGGGTTTATTGAAAATTTGGGATCTAGTGAAACTGAAAACAGCTCTCGTCATGTACAAAGCCAGATACAATTTACTTCCTATAAACTTACAGCAAATGTTCAAAGACAGAGACGGGAGTTACAATCTAAGAAAAAAACTGAATTTCAAAAAGCAGTCCATATACGAACAACAAAAAAGAAAATGTGTCTAATTGTGGTGTGGATTTATGGAATGGATTGGATGAAGGTTTAAAACAAACCAAAAGTTTACATGTATTCAAAAAACTTACAAGAAGTCACTAATAGTACTGTATAAGGCCAGAAACGATTAATTAAACAAAAAACGTCACTTTAGCACAGTTGCAATGCAGAATTGTACCGTGAATGTTTTGTACCTGTTCTGTTCTGTATCTGTAAAAAGCAATTCGCATGTTGAATACGCACATCATCAGGTTTGTAAAAAGGGGTGGGAGCTTTAACCCACTCCTTTTTTGAAACAGAGTTCTGGAGCTTAGTTCTAGTATCAAACCTAATGCGATTTACAGCTTTGTTGATGAAAAAGAGCCAAAGTTTGTAAAAATATAAGATCTAAAATGAGTTTAGTATTGCTTTCCTCAAAGACACCATAAAGTTTTAAAAAGCTAGTTGCATTTAAATGTATTTCTCAGAAGGAGGATATCTCTCTCTTGAAACCTGTTGTTTTGGTTTCTTGATTGATTTTAAAATCAATGTGGCATTGATGTGCAGTTATCTCCTAACCTGAACCTTCTGGAGAAACACCAAATAAATGTTATTGAGTGAAAAAACAACTCTACCTTGATATGTTGTGATTGTTTTTTTTTATGATCTAAATAATTTTTTAACATTTTCTGAACTAAAACTTTACTTCCTGTTCTAATACAGAGGAGTGAGGCGAGTGACCAGGAGTGACTGCCTGGAGCGCGCTATTATGGTTTCTCGGCATGTGTTCTCCGTGTTTGCAGAACACAGACAGACTTGTTCAGCACCACAACCATTTTCTAAAACATTTTCTAATATTGTCATATTTGTGTTCCACAATATATTACTGTCACTGATTGCATACGAAAAAAAAAGTAAAGAAAATTCTTGAAGTGAGACAGTATCCGAAGGATCATTGCCCATGAGGCAACATATTTGTTAATCATACCTAACAAACATTTATATTCAAAATTTGGGTCCAGTGACCCATCCATCCATCCATCCATCTTCAGATCCTGTTAAATCCCTCTCGGGTGACTGGGCTGCTGGAGTCAACCCAGCAACTTTGAGGTGAAGGCAGGATACGCCATAAACAGGTCACCAGTCCTTTTCAGGGCTACACACTCACATGAACACCTAGGGCAGGGGTGTCAAACATACGGCCCGCCAGATGGTTCAATCCGACCAGTCATTAAGAGTAAAAATTGTAATGAAGTTTTAAAAAAAAGCATGTTTCTAGTCCATTACTGTGGGGAGTTATGATTTTTTAAAGAAATAACCGAAATGTGCAATGCTGCCACTAGGGGGAGCATAGGAAACACAAAACAGGTGAAACAGCGAATCTCTGCATGTGCCAAAAGCGAAACCTAACAGCTCTGTGTCTGGGTAAGATGTAGTTTGGTTCCTTGTAAGCCTCACCGCTGTAACATTGCTATAAGAATATTCAGTAGTGACACAATAATGACCAAAATGTTGTCAAAAAGTAAAAAAGGTGGAAGTGGAGTGCTGAGCTTTCCAGGAAAAATGGTTAGTTTTATTTGTTCACCGAGCTAAATGCAAATCTGCATGCTTGGTATGTCACCAACTACAGCTGGGATTTGAACCTCACGTTGCTGTGAGCCAAGGGTGCTAACCACTGCTCCACCGTGCAGCCCGTCATCTCCTGCTGATTTTCTTTCTATACATTTGTTCTAACTCCCTGTAACTTCCTTCTTTCTGGACGTCCTCAGAAAACTCGCCGTAAGCTTCAACTGGTTCAAAACTCAGCTGCTCGAATAATAACCCAAACCACCTCCATTCACCATATTACGCCCGTCTTCCAGCAGCTTCATTGGTTACCAGTACCTTAACGGATCACTTACAAAATCCTCATTTTAACCATCACACCTCGACCCTCCATATCTGTCAGAGCTCCTGGCAGTTGCTACCCCCACTCGCTCCCTCAGATCCTCTTCCTCCCTTCGACTATCTGCTCTACGATCTTGTCTCATTTCCATGGGGGGGAGGGTATTGTGAAGTTATTGTTGTGTTTTTTTTAATGCTTCTACTTATCTTTGTACTGTGAGGTGACCTTGAGTGTCTGAAAGGTGCCATATAAATAAAATCCATCCATCCATCCATCTTCCTCCGCTTATCCGGGACCGGGTCGCGGGGGCAGCAGACTGAGCAGAGATGGCCAGACTTCCCTCACCCCAGCCACTTCCTCCAACTCCTCTGGGGGGACCCCGAGGCGTTCCCAGGCCAGCCGAGAGATGTAGTCTCTTCAGAATGTCCTGGGTCTTCCCCGGGGCCTCCGCCCAGTGGGACATGCCCGGAACACCTCTCCAGGAAGGCGTCCAGGAGGCATCCGGACTAGATGCCCGAGCCACCTCAACTGGCTCCTTTCGATGTGGAGGAGAAGCGGTTCTACTCTGAGCTCTCCGCGGGTGACCGAGCTTCTCACCCTATCTCTAAGGGAGCGCCCAGCCACCCTACAGAGGAAGCTCATTTCAGCTACTTGTATTCGGGACCTCGTTCTTTCGGTCATGACCCATAGCTCATGACCATAGGTGAGTACTGGAATGTAGATCGACCGGTAAATTGAGAGCTTCGCTTTTCGGCTCAGCTCTCTCTTCACCACGACGGACCGACAGAGCGACCGCATAACTACAGACGCCACTCCAATCCGCCTGTCAATCTCACGCTCCGATCTTCCCTCACTCGTGAACAAGACCCCAAGGTATTTAAACTCCTCCACCTGGGTGTTCCTGGTCTTGGTTTTGTTTAGGCCCACTTTACATTTGTGTGGAGCAGCACCAGGACCAGCTTTGCATAGTGACAAGCCTCTGCACCAATCTAGCTCCTGTAACCTGTTAGAAAGATATCACCCACAGTGGAAAGAAGTATGTAACTATTTTGGATTACTTTTACTTTTAGAGAACATTTTTAGTGCAGTGTTTCCTCCAGTATTCAATAGGTACAGGACCCAAGAGCTCAAAAGGGCTTGGTGAATGCAGTGACGTGCGGTGAGGTTGATGGCTGGTGAGGCACCGACTCTAGAGTCAGATTTATAAACGGAATATTTCACCATTCATCCACAGCAGGTAACAGCATATATGATACACACAAGAACATATTTGCTATACAGAGAATATGTCTTTTATAGACATGGATAGAACACTCTTGTGTAAAAATTATTCATATATACTGTGAACAAATTACAGAATACAGATGTGTTCAGCACATATTTGATTTGGACCCTCAGTAACTATCTCTGGTATGTTTCCAACTTCAGATCCTGGTGCTTTAATCAGTGTTATCAAATGTTGTCTGTTAAAATTATTATAAAAATAATATTTAAGCCTAAAATTTAGTTTTCAAATACTTACATTTTTTCCACTTACTCCAAAGTTATTTATATATAATTGAAAACCATGTTTGACCTTGATTTTTGAATCCATGCTCCAATCCTTCTCCACAAAAAAGCTCTATAACCTGTTGTCTTCCTCCTTTTCCTTTAGTTTAAGGCGTCTTTTTTGCCAATAAAGAAAGATGTCCTTGGTTCCTTGGTCTGCTCTATTTCTACTGTATTGTAGCAACGCTGTGATGAAGAGGCAGGAAGACAAGATAAGAGGAACAATGGGCTTTTATCTTGGAAACACTTATTTTTGTACATCCCACCAGGGTCATCATCCTCCCCCCTCCCGTATCCACAACAGGATGAAATAATTTAGGGTGAGACAACATAAAACAGCCAGATGAAAGGACACATAGGTAACCTGTGCTCAACCCCATTTGGACCAGAGAAGGCAAAGGGGATTATATCCCACAATTCAACGACAATATGTTTTCTAGTCTTTTTATTGCAGAGAATGACCTCTCCACTGATGCTGTTGTAGCTGGTAGAGTAAGAGCCACCTGGAGTAACTTCCTTACCTCTGGAACAGTCTAGATTAGCTTCCAGCAGCTTAAACTGTATCTGGTAACGCACCACTATAGCTACATCTTAGCCGCCAAGTGTTGGAGTTCACCCCAGTGGACGAGAGGGTCATGTCCCTCCGCCTTCGGGTGGGGACAGGTCCCTGACTGTGGTTTCGGCTTACGGGCTGAACAGCTGTTTAAGTACCAGGCCTTCTTGGTGTCTCTCGAAGGGGTACTGGTAGGCCTGGGTGAAAAATCGATTGAATTAATTAATTCAAATTTTTTGTTACGGGCAATTTAAAAAATAACTAAATCGAGCTTTTGTGTAATGGCGCATTTTTGGCTCCCCAGAGCTTCCGTAGCGTTAGTTTCACATGGCAGTATGGCAAGCGACAAACAACATCATAGCACACACGAAACAGGAAGCCACAACGTGGTTACCAGAGAGAGTGAGAGGTTTGCTCCCAAGAAGAAGGAGGCAGACGCCGCGTGGATCACCTGAGGCAGACGCCGCGTGGATCACCTGAGGCAGACGCCGCGAGGATCACCTGAGGCAGACGCCGCGAGGATCACCTGAGGCAGACGCCGCGAGGATCACCTGAGGCAGACGCCGCGAGGATCACCTGAGGCAGACGCCGCGAGGATCACCTGAGTCAGACGCGCCGCGAGGACCAGCTGAGGCCGACGTCGCCACGATCACCTGAGGCAGACGCTGCGATCATAAAATCGCGGTTCGCCCTTGCAGCCGCTGATGAAGCTGGTGTGAAGCATCACTGAACAGAAGAACAAGGAGTGTTCCTGAAGAAGCATCTTCAGAGAAAGATTCATCCTTCCCAGAGTCTGTCTGTTTTCACCTGACCATGGCGGTTTCTTCAGCTTGTCAAAACTGCTGCTGTGATCAAATGAATGAAACCATCACCAAGCTCAAGGATGAATTAGTAAAACTTGCTGATGCACTCACTGAAAAAGAGACCCTTCTCTCCAGTGCCTATCAGCTTGCTGCAAAGCAATCGCAGGTGATCACCAGGTTAACCGTCGCACAGGACACACTAACATGGGACCCCGAGTGTGTCCGGCCTTCCTCCTGCTCCACACCGAGAGACCATCCATCCTGGGCAGAGGTAGTTGTTCAGGGCCCAAGAAGATCTCAGTCGAGGCTGACACCGCCATCAACACCTCCAAAGCTCCCTCTCTCCAACCGGTTCACCATTCTGGGAAACGATTACGCTGATGCTGGGGATGGGCTAGGACCATCTCTCACCACACCAGTACGGTTGCCCCAGGGAGCGAAATGCTCTCCCACAATTGTGAATGGTACAGACAACCCTGCTGCAGTTTCCCTCACTGGGGCCCGTGCGAGGAAGCGAACCCAGGTAGCGGCTCAGACCCGGCGGTTGGCGCGCAGAGAAGCAGCTTCCACTAACCGGAGGATAAAATTCCTCCAGGACGCAGTGACCGAGCGGTGCATCGGCCACGATCCACCACAATCTGGGCAACCCTGCAATCGCCCCACAGCCACACGAGCCGCACTGAGATCAGCAGAAGAGCGGGATGGCTCTGCACCTGCCGAGTCCCACTCTCCCCCACCTCGTCCACTCTTCCCCCCAACAGCCCTGATCATCGGAGACTCCATCACCAGAAATATAAGATACATCAACGCAGTCACCAGATGTTTTCCAGGAGCAACAGTCATGGACATTCTCCAAAAACTCCCAGACCTTCTGCTCTCTCTTCCATCCACCATCATCCGGATTGTTGTTCGCGTTGGGACTAATGACACCACACTGCAGCAGTCAGAGGTAACAAAACGTGATTTTCTGGATCTTTTTCACTTCTTAAAAATCACTGGGAAAACTGTCTTTATATCTGGACCCATCCCCACACTCTCCCGAGGATCCACCAGATTCAGTAGGATCCTTTCCTTGAACACCTGGCTGCAGTCTGCCTCTCGCAAGTTCAGCTTTGGTTTTATTGACAATTTTAATCTTTTTTGGAACCGCCCCTCTTTTTATCGACCCAACAGTCTTCACCCCAGCTCTCTCGGAACCAATATTTTAACTGCTAACATCCAACACACTGTGCATTGTTTTAAAGAGGACTGACTATCAACTTTCAATACCCCCCCAGAGCCAATAACTGCAGTATTACAACCAAACTCTGTCCCCTCCTTCAAACCCCCCAGCCAGATAACCCACAAACCATCACCACCGCATGTCACCTTCACCATACCCTCTGTTATGTTCACACGACCTGTTTACCCTAAGAAACGTAGCAGGAACTATAGTAATCTTAAAACTGTGCACATCCAGAACTTATCCAGTCACCACCAACCCAATCAGAGCAATAAATCAACCAAACTGAATCTGGCACTATTAAACGTTCAATCACTTTCAAACAAATCATTTCTTATTCATGACTTTATTTTAGATCACGATCTTAAAGGCCTGTTTTTAACAGAGACCTGGAATTCTGGTGCACCAATCTCTCTGTCAGAGGCAACACCCCCCCTTTTTAATTTCACAAATAAGGACAGGAAACAAGGCAGGGGTGGTGGGACTGCTGCAATTTGATCTGCAAGCATTGGCTTTAAAGACACCATGTTCAATGAATATTCCTCGTTTGAATATCAGGCCATTGTATTTAATAATCCCGTCATGTTGTGTTTGAACGTGTACAGACCTCCTAAATATAATTCATCTTTTATTTCTGATTTCTCTGAACTGCTTTCTTTAGTATACATGGATTTTAGAAAAACAATGGTTCTATGTGATTTTAATTTACACATCGATGACCCTTCAGAAATGTATGTCCGTGATTTTATGAACATTTTAACAGTTATGGATTTTGTTCAACATGTGAGTGTGCCCACCCACAACAGAGGTCACACTCTGGATCTCATTATTACTCACGCCCTGAAAGCCTCAGTGACTTCTGTTGTGGATGTGGGCATTTCTGATCATTCTTGTGTGTTTTTTAAAGTACACGACTGCATGATTGAGAAACCCCCTGAGAGAACCATTAGAAGGCGCCGTCTGCACCCTGAAGTGGCTGCAAACTTTATCTCACACTTGGAAAATCAGCAACCAACTCTTCCATATCCATCATTGGACTTATCAGTACAGCATTTCAGTAGTAAACTCACCGGAATTCTGGACAAAGTCGCCCCATTTAAACTACAATCTGTTAAAGAGAAAGTTCCACCTCCCTGGAGAACAGAAGATATTAAGAAACTTAAAAGAATGACAAGAAGGGCAGAACGACATTGGCGAAAATCAAAACTCACAGTACATTACCAAATTTTTAAAACACTCTAATACATTACAATAACTCTATTAAAAAGGCAAGGCAAGACTACTTTTCAAAGTTTATAGCAGAAAATCAGTCAAAGCCAAAAATCCTCTTTGCCACAATTGATAAAATAATAAACCCAACCTCTGGCCCACCATCCACCTTTGACAGTAAAACCTGTGAGGAGTTTGCAGTCCACTTCACCGCTAAGATAGATGGCATTAGATCATCTATCTTCCAGGGGAGGGATCAACAACCCCCCGTTAACCTTTCCACGGTACGTCCTCCAATCAGTGAGAAAACGCTCGACAGTTTTGTCTTGATTGACGCTGCAGCACTCAGAGAAGTGATGTCCCAAATGAGACCAAAAACGTGTTCTCTTGATCCCATCCCCACCTCACTTTTTAAGTCAGTTTTTACATCATGTGAGGGGGAATTACTAAATATCTTGAACTGCTCTCTTCAGACTGGAGTCTTCCCTGCATCCCTAAAGACTGCTTTAGTGAGACCCAGTCTGAAGAAGAGTGGTTTAGATATATCCGATCTAAACAACTACCGGCCGTTATCCAACCTGTCATTTTTAAGTAAAATTTTAGAAAAGCTTGTTTTTACTCAACTGAATGATTTTATTAATGAAAATAACATTTTAGAAAAGTTTTCAGTCAGTTTCACTCAACAGAGATGGCACTTGTCAGGGTCTTAAATGATCTCAGGTCCGATGCTGACATGAAGAAAGTATCTGTACTAGTTTTACTGGACCTGAGTGCAGCCTTTGACACAGTTGACCACTCGATCCTTTTAAACAGACTTCATGACATGGTTGGAATTACCGGGACAGCTTTTAGTTGGTTTAAATCCTACCTTACAAACAGAGATTTTATTGTTAATTTAAATGATTTCTCATCTGAAAGGCACAAACTGACTTGTGGGGTGCCTCAAGGCTCCATCCTGGGTCCCACACTTTTTAATCTTTACATGCTTCCACTTGGGGATGTCATCAGGAGACACGGCATTAACTTTCATAGCTATGCTGATGACACTCAACTATATGTAGCCATGTCTCTTGATGACACTGGACCCCTGGATAGCCTTATAAACTGTATTTTAGATATTAAAATGTGGATGGGAGAGAACTTTTTGCAGTTCAATCAGGACAAGACTGAAGTCTTGGTTATCGGTTCTGAAGCTGAGAGAGATAGGGTCCAATTTTATCTGTCAACTCACTTTATAAAAAAATGTGATACAGTAAGGAGCCTCGGTGTGATTTTAGATGCAGATCTTAGCTTTGAAAAACACGTCAATCAAGTAACCAAGACTGCATTTTACCATCTCAGAAATATCACCCGAGTGAGACCCTTTCTCTCTGGAGCCAGTGCTGAAATCTTAATTCATGCTTTTATTTAATCAAGATTAGATTACTGTAATGCCCTCTTTTCTGGGGTAAAGAAAACCACTCTCAATCGCCTGCAGCTAGTCCAGAACTCTGCTGCACGCCTTTTAACGAGAACCAGGAAGAGGGAGCACATTACACCGATCTTAAAATCTTTGCACTGGCTCCCTGTCAGCTTCAGAATTGATTTTAAGATTCTTTTAATAGTTTTTAAGACTGTCCATGGCCTTGGTCCTTCTTTTATATCAGATTTGCTTTTAGATTATGAACCTCCCAGAGCCCTAAGATCCTCAGGCGCGGGCCTGCTGATGGTCCCTAGAGTCAAGACAAAAAACCACGGCGAGGCTTCGTTCAGACACTACGGACCTCGTCTGAGGAACAGCCTGCCTGAGGACGTGAGGACCTCATCCTCTGTTGAGGTTTTGAAAAAGAAACAACTAAAGACTCATCTATTTAACTTATCTTTTAATTAGATCTTATATGTGGTATCTTTACTCTTATATTTTATATGCTATTTTATCAAATATTTATTTGTTTAATGTCTTTTAGTCTTTTTATATTTTAACTTATTCTAATTTATATTTTAGACTTTTTTTAGGCACTAAATCATCTTATCTTATTTTATTTTAATTAATATTTACATATTTTACCTGTTTTTATATTTTAACTTTCTTATTTTATTACTTTTCCATTTTAGACTGTTTATGAGTGTTTTCTCACCCTTGGCCGGGGTGTTAATGTTCGGGCTCCAAGAGATTCTGTCCATGCTTGTCCTCTGGCATCTCTTGTTCCGACTCCCCGGGCTGCCGGGCCTGGTGCGCCCATGTTTGGTGCTCTGGGCCTGGGGGTTGGGGGTCTCTGGGGTGGGGGGTGCTGGGGATGAGTTGCGCTTGTGTTGCATAGATGCTGACACCCCGGCCAACAGGAGGACAGGGCGGACGGCGCCTTCTGGGTTCTCTTTTCTTAAGCTCTGTTATTTCTCTTTTACTTGTGCTTGTTTTTGTGTGTTTTATTATGAGGGGCTTATTTAATTATTTTACTTCATGTGTGGGGTTTGTTTTTATTGTATTCTTGTTTGTTTTTTTTATGGAAGGCACCTTGAGCTGTCTGTGTGACATGAAAGGTGCTTTAAAAATAAAATTAATTTAAATTTGAAAAAAGGAATAAAATCATCTGTGGTTTGGAACTGGTGTGGGTTTGCTGCCACAGACGTGGAGGAAGAGAACGCCACGCTGCTACATTTGCAGCAGCACCACAAACCTATTCCAACACCTGGGGGAAACCTTTATTACTGTTCTCCTTCACTCCGTAACTCCAAGCATGAACGCGCGCCCCCAACACTTGTGCGCGCGCTCACTCAATCTCCTGCTGCTTCATCACCGCGGTGATCAAAAATCCCACAGCGTCACAGCTCTAGTTTATATCCTGTGGGACACATAAAATGCGGCTTCTCCAGTACCGATAGCAGAACCGTTGAGGTCCGATTTTACGGATACTGCGGTCTTGAAGAATGTGGCCCCGAGGCTCGTTCAATACCGGGGCACCCATCCCTAGGAAAGGGGCACGGTGGAGAACAATCACCGAAGCGGTCGCTTTGCATATAGGCAAAGTCATGGTATCCATATATACCGTGGAGAAGACGGGGTTTCTTAATTTATTTAAAACCTTAGACCCCAGATATGAGCTGTATTGTTAATCCTTTAGAAAATGCTGCTACTCTCAAGGTGAATGTTTGTCTCCTTTTAGTCTAGACTACAAAGTGTGACTGAAAACACACCTGGGACTTTGATTCCAAGATTGTGTTCATTTATTTATTATTCATCACAGAAATGGGGGTTACATTTGTCTTGCGTTTAAATAAGTAGGGAGCAGGGGAATTGGGAAAAAATCAGAAATCGAATTAAAAAGGCATAAGCCATATTGCCCAGCCCTAGGTACTGGAAAGTGCCCCAACAGGGGACTCCATTGTCCTCCTGGGGGGCTTCAATGTCCTTGTTGGCAATGACAGTGGCACCTGGAGGGGCCTCCCTGATCTGAACTCCAGCAGTGTTTTGTTGTTGGACCTCTGTGCTCGTCAGAGTTTGTCCATAACGAACACCAGGTTCCAGCACAAGGGTGTCCATCAATACACGTGGCATCCTACGCAGGCCAATGATCGACTCTGTGGTTGTGTCAGGTGACCATCGGCCTTGTGTTTGATGTCCTTGCCCCGCCTCTCTCTGGAACTGCTGACTGGAAATGAATGAGGCAACACTTTTCAAGCTGTAGATATGAAAGCGAAAATGTAACCCCCTCTTTGCATTATCGCTTTAATTACGTCACAGAATAAGCAGTGTCGAAGTAGAAAATGAAAAAGCATTTTGGAGGCTTGATTTATCATCTTATTTATGAGTCAACGAACACAGCTTTATTGTGAAATTGAAAAAGCATTTCCAGAATTGACTTTTATTTGTAACTATGAGACAGAGATGCTTCCACAGTGCTGGTGATAAATGTATGGGCTTTAATGACCAGTGTTTCCTGTGTTGCTCGCTCCAGCAGCCAGAGCCGTTACAGTGATTAAACACATTATCTGCGTCTCTACAATATGGTAAAAAGGTTCTCAAAATGAAATAAACGTTTTTAAAAATTGGTTATTGAAGTGAGTAAATAATATTTAGGACTTATTACCACAAATACTCAAATACATTTCTGGACAACGTTAAATCAAAGTAGATGAACTCTTGATAAGGATGTGACACAGCAGTGCCCTGTGCAGACAGAAACTGTCCACATCAGCATCATTTATTCAGGTCTACCCATGTCATGGATCTTACGAGTGTGTGTTCAGCCTCAACAGATTCATAAAACAAATCAACTGGATAAAAGTTACTTTAAGTGTATTTCCGCGTGGTCTGAGAGATCACTGTGAAAGAAGTTTAGAAGATGACCAGAATAATCATAAGACAAAATTCTGACCGCAAAGCGCGGTGTTCCATGTTTTCCCCCCAGCTTTCGCCTCCAAGGCGCTAGAGGGCGCTAGGAAGGATTTGCCTTTTCCACGAAGAAGACGCGTCTGCGTGATTCATTCCCACGGTTCATCACTGTGGTGCTGACGGGCTGGACCGGGTTTTAACCGAACATGCGGCGGCTCGGTTCTGTTCAGCAGAAGATTCCGTGCGTTTTTCTGACAGATGTGAGGGAGGAGCCGTCCAGGAAGCGGGACTGTCAGGTGAGCGCAGCCGCACGAACCTGCAGCGCGCAGGCTGAGAGGTGGCATGTTGGACTGAGCTGTACAGGCTCGTGCCTTTAGGTTTGTTAATGGCAGACGGTTTCCATCCTTTCTACCAAACATATGGATTTTTTTTTTTTTTTTAGCACAGGCTGTGATTAACGGTCTTCCTGGTGTATAAACTGGTTTCTCTCTCTGCTCCATCTCCTTTCCTTCAGTCGTTCCAGGTTGTTGCCACAGAAACCGTGAACCCTCTGGCTCTGGAGGCCAACATCCATGACGCTGTGGCCACAGAGAAAGTGGACGGAACCTGCTGCTATGTGACCCTGTATCAGGGTGAGTGCAGCATCCCACCATGTCTGACTGTTGGGAAGGTCATCTCCTTACACATCTGGGGGAGAGCCTGCACAACAAATCGAAAACGTATCAACATGTAGCAGCCTGCGCTGCAAAAGATGACCTACGGGGTCCCTTAAACATTTATGCACATGCTAAAGCAACCTCATGGCAGCTTGATGTATTTCTGCATATGAGCGACTGGACCGATCCCTTTACGCCATTGACCAATCAAATGCCTGCCTCCTGTGCAGACGGGGGTCACTTGGGGTATAATTTAAGTTGTGTTGATTGCTATTTAAAGAAAACTGCTGCAGGGAAATGGAAAAGCTGTGTTGGGTGGTTTTTGTTCATGAATGTTATACCGTCATCACAATATTGATGACTAATACTGTAGGTTTTTCTCATATTGTAAAAACTTCACTTTTGTTCCGCTTAATAGAAGAAGTGCGCTCTAACTGCAGGTGAGCCTTACCTCTGGGCCAGACTGGACAGGAAACCCAACAAGCAGGCAGAGAAGAGGTTCAAGAGGCATCAACGCTCCCAGCAGAGCTGCGGAGGTACCACAGCCGCAGAGAGGTACCGGTACTCGCTCTGCCCAACAGCCAAGCAGCCCGTCTTTGTTTCTCCCCGTCAGGATTCTCATGGAACGTGGAGGAAGACTTCAAATCGGTGCCTGAGACGTGGATTCCAGCTCACAGAGTCAAACGTCACGACGGCCTCCCGGTGCCCGACGAACACGGACACACTCCAGGTTCTATACAACACTGGATCACTGACAGAGCAGTAGGGTGTGTGTTAGAAGACCACGATCCGACAGCAGGGAGTTAAGTTGATGCATGGAGATGAAGTGGAGGGAATGGCTGGAGAATTCCCCACATGGAAACCATCAGTTCCTGGAAGAAGACTGACCGTCTTTGTTCTTGTGAACCTCCAGGCTGGGTTCCAGTGGAGAAGAGCAACAAGCAGTACTGCTGGCACGCCTCGGCGGTGGATTATGAAGCCAGAGCAGCTCTAGTTCTCCGACCCAGCGCTGGCGATGAAAACATGTTAGAAATCACAGCGGTCCCACTGGACGAGCTCCAGGAGCAAACGCTGGAGCTCATCGGAACCAACGTCAATGCAAACCCTTACAGTAAGGCTTCAATCCATTGTTGCTAATGGCATGACTCAAATGCCCGGTCACAATGGTGACGCACGTTTGTTGATGAGCAGAACTGGGGAGTAAGAAGCAGCCCGTTCACTGCTTGGTGCCTCATGGCAGCATTGTGGTCAGAAAACCTCCACCTGTTGACTTCCAGCAGCTGCTGTGCTGGTTCCAGGGGGGCCTGGAGGGCCAGGTGGAGGGCATCGTGTGGCACTGCGGTGACGGCACCCTCATTAAGGTGAGGGATTTGACCACTCCAGCACATCGTCCAGGACATGAGATTCAGTGCAGTGTCCTGAAAGGAGCAGCTGGAACTCCTGTGCTGTTGTGTTTGCAGGTTCATCGCCATCACCTGGGGCTGAAGTGGCCAGATGGGGACCCCCGTCTCTCTAACAGACCGGTGGTCGTTCGTGTGGAGGGGCACAGTCGCCACAGCGGCTGCTTGTTTGCCATGTTTTCCACACTTAACGGACGCAGCTTCAGCCGGCTTCAAGACGTGCAGTTTGATCATCCAGAGTCTTAGACACAAGCAGGGAGGAGCTTTGTGCTTTACCTGAAGCCATGTGCATTTAAACTCTGGAAAATGAACCCGTGAACTGTCAACGGCACATCAAATGCTCTGTAAATACTGTAAATTCAATTAAAAACATGACACTTTGTAGTTTTGCAATGACAGCTGGAGATGCTCAAACCAAACTAGTTTATTGACAAGTGCTATAAATATGTAACAAAATGACATCATGAGCAAATCTGTAAACAACATGGGGAGGAAATCCAATCACAGCTCGTTCCAAACTGCAAATAAAACACAAACCTTTATTCAAGAGTAAACAAGTGTTTGAGCCAAAAGGCACAGGAACCCTGAGTTACGTCATGGACACACTGGGCACGTCAACCTTCACTCCAAACCTCCCACACACCTTCTTCAGCTGCTCCTCCAGCAGAAAGTTCTTCTTCAACTCCACATTGTAGTTGAACTTCAAGTCCTCAAGTTCTTCAAAAAATGCTGGGTCAAAATTCTGCAGCTCCTTCTTCAGCTTTTGGACCTCTGAACGAAGCCGGGTTTTCTCAGCTTCAGCTTCCCGCAGGAGGTTTGGAAGTTTCCTGGAATCTGAGAGGACATCTTAATGAGGGATATTCTTCCAAGTCATTCTAGAGGACAGAGTTCCCTCGCTGCTTTTCTTGGTCCCTCTGTCACGGGCAGATCTTTGTTTTCATTCCATCCAGGACTTATTTTTCTATGAAGGTTCGAATTCTGAGAGTTTAAATGAGAAAAGTGTAAAAATGTTCACGTCTGTCTGAGACAAGTACAGAACTTGACAGACTTCTCTTATCGTGGGTTATTGATGCTATGGATTCACCACGATAAGCCTGGGAACACGTCAACACTGGAGTATTCTGGAAGTGTAGTGCAGCTACACTGAAGGGATTAGCAAACATAAACAAGATGAGAATCATTGAGATCTTCACAGACTCACAACTGCTGCTCAAACACTTCACCTTTGATTCAAGGACTTTTTTTGTGTAGGTGACAACTGTATGTGAGACCTGGACTGAGTGACTCCTCCCCCCTGGCATTCTAAACAGGAAGTACCTGCTGGCTCCAAGAAGCTAAAATCCCATAGACGTCTATAGAGACATAAACAGCTGTTACTCAGTCAATCTATTGGTCAGAAGAACCATTCTTACTCTGATATATTTTTCTGTATAAGCCTCTTTTTTTCCTTTACTGCAAGTTACTTAAGTTATCATACAGCCAATCAGATGCCCTGACCAAGGATGTGGTCTAATGTGAAAAATGTTTGGCAGCTCTCATTAATCAGTGGGTGTCTTTAAGGCTCACTTTGATACATGCTTGTTAAAAATCTTGGATTTGATAGGTGCTTGAAAATCAGTGAGAAACTCTAGTTTGAATGGAAGATCTTTTCTGTCTGATCCTAGTGTGTGGCTGCAGCACCGAGCAGAAACATCAAGGTTACACAGTTCCACCTTAACCAGCACTCTGCAAGCAGACTTCATGGACATTTTACACACTTAAACTCACCTGTAAAAGATTTTTCGGAATATTTTGATTTGACAGTGACCTTCCTGCCCCATCTTTGGCATGTTTTTGTCCCACTCTCTGCTATGCTGTCATGTCTGCATGTGAGCCAGCTTTGACGCGTCGCTCTAGGACAGCAGCTGTTTCAGCAGTAATTCTCCATGGCTTTTGTTGGCGCTGGGCAGCAACAGTCAGCAGTCTTCTGGTCAACTGAACCTGGCTGAGGGGATTCATGGACAGCATTTTGGTTCTACCCGTACAACCATACAGTGAAAGGGAAACACATGGGATCAGTGGTGATCTATTTTCACTAGTGTTCCCCATGGTCTTCTAATCATGATGATGTTGTTTTTAGCCAAAATAAAAAAGCTCTGTCTTTTTCCAGGACATAGTTTCTGCAGAGCGGCAGGAGCCCCCCACCCCCCACCCCCCACCCCCCCCCCCCCCGCCCGCTCGTCACCCTTAACTGAGCTCTCTCACATTCTCTCCCACTAGCTTACAGCCCCTCAACCCCCCACATAACATTAGCGGTGCAGCTAAAATGGTGAGCCGTGTTGCAGCTATCCAGTCGTACAGTTGTGATCCAGATTCCAGCTCAGACCAGGAAAACAAAGACGTTCCTGGATCTATTCTGCAGGTGGATGCATCAGAACGGAGCAGAGCAGGAAGACTTAGGACCGCCCAGAGTATTTGTGATGTCACAAATAAAATACGCTTTCAACAGCATTTTTCCGTCTGCCCTGATTCATGATTTGAATTAAGGAATACTCAGAGATGCAACTTTAAGCTTAATTTTCTTTAAATATATATGGAGAAAAATGCCAGAAAAACAAAACCATTTTCACTGGAGTGGGCCAGTGGGACATTTACCCCAAAGACGATGTAGTTAAAGTAAAAAGTGCATATTTTGGAAGCGTTTGACTTTTCTGTAATAATGACCTTTTTTCTGGGTGAGGGTGCCCGCTGGAATATTGTGATGTGATGTTCCCAAACCAATCAAACCTTTTGAACGGCTCATTAACACGAACCATGGGAATCTACTCTCAGTCGGCTAGGAGCCGCTCTTTATTCAATTCAATTTTATTTGTATAGCCCAAAATCACAACAACAGTCGTCTCGATGGGCTTTGAAGTAAAACATGAACTCAAAAGGATCATGAATACAAAGAGTCAATAGGAAAATACTAAAATAAACTAACAAACTGACTAAGCTATACTGGCATCCCTGCCCTTAGACCCCCCCTTTATTTGGTTTAATTTTCCTCCGTCCCCTGAGTTTTATACGCTCACATAAATGCTAAAACGAGCTCCTCCTTTACTTCAGATGCAAATATGACATGAGTTGTAAACGCCCAATACACTCAAGTATCTCCATGAAATAGAAAAGAGGAGCCATCCAAATCAGCCGGTCTTTTGAACGGCTCTGAAATGGTCTGATCCAAAAGATTCGACTCCCTAAAAAGAGCCCTAAGTCCCATCACTACTGGAATAATGGTTAGCGCTGTCTGCTTACAGGAGAAGGTGGTTCAAATCCTGACTGACCCTTTCTGTTTGGTGTTGCATGGCATTTCTCTGGGTCCCTTCCTGTCCAAAAATGCTTCTAAAAGGCTCTTTAAAAAGGTAAAAATTGCCCCTTATAGTTAGTGTGAAAGTCTGTCTGTGAACATGGTTCTGGTAACCCGTTCGGGGTGTACCCCGCCTTCTCCCAAAAAAGGGCTGGGCATCAGCTGGTGCTTTTGGCGGCTGACAGAGCCATCATTCGGGCGGTTTGGTCATCTCTTTTACAGGAAAAGAGGGTCAAAAGCACCGATATGGCTCCAGCTCAGCTCAGTCGGTGTTTCTGTTAGCCGTACATGTCCTGCTCATTTCCGAGTTCATCCTGGCAAAGAGGGACTACTATGAGATTCTGGGGTCCCCAAAGATGCCACGGAGCGCCAGATCAAAAAGGCTTTCCACAAACTGGCTCTGAAGTACCACCCCGACCGGAACAAGGGCCCAGACGCAGAGGCAAAGTTCAGAGAAATAGCAGAGGCATATGAGACGCTTTCGGATGACAAGAGAAGACGAGAGTATGACCAGTTCGGCCACAGCGCGTCCTCGACAGACGGACGACAAGGAAGCGGCCACTATAACTTCAAACAGCACTACCAATCCTTCAACTTCGACGACATTTTCAAAGACTTTGACGCCTTCGGCCAGCAGCGACACCAACACCACTTCCACTCCCACAACCAGGCGCACCAGAAAAGACACTTTGACAGCCACTTCCAGGCCCACTGAGAGGCCATGAACAAGCAGCGGCGGGTGTTTCAGCACTCCGGCTTTGGGGGCGGGGTCTTCGACGACGTGTTTGAGGACTTGGAGAAGATGTTCTCCTTTAACGCGCACGCCTCCAGGACTGACGGCAGGTTTCAGGGCTCGGCGAAGCAGCACTGCAGGACGGTGACTCAGCGCAGGGGGAACATGGTGACCACGTTCACCGACTGCTCCAGAGGGGATGGCTGAATGCTAATTTATCGCTTTGTGGACAATACTGGGGTAGGACCCACCCACCCTGCAAACCAGCGGAAGCAACATTTACAAATAGATGTTTTGGAAATAATTTCTTTTATTTTATTTTTTTTGTTCTATCCACGCTGGCCTGAAAAATGACAACTTGAAAGCAATATTGTTGCTCCTTGCATAAATAGAGTGCCGGGATCATTTAGGTCATTGATAAACTTTGATTTTGTGATGGTACGATCCAAAAGAACTGGCTCATTTTCTGTTGAGGATAGTGAAGCTATGAGTCGTTATTGTGTAACCTTTAGTTCTGCTAATAGCACCTGCAGAAATCCCCCCCCCCTCCTTTTCTTTTTTGCCAATTTGAAGAAGCAGTCGTGACAGTTTTTTTTTTTTTAATTTGAAATAAGATCTGGCGTGAAAGAGGCACGAGTCGTCACTGTTACCTCGTTATTTGAATTCTCCAGAGGAAGTTGATCCGTTCATGCTAAGCTGTTCTTTGTCTGACAGAAACAAATTTGCTTGCCCGTGAAGCTAAACGGTCTGGAAAGTTTCCAAACGGATCAAAATGTGCAATACGTTGCTCTTTATGTTACCTATCATTCAAGACAATGCTGTCGTTGTCTTACGTCTGCACTTTATGTACGTGTGTGTGTGCTGTTAATAAACCGCATCCTGTTTTTAAATGATATATTAAAAAAAAAAAAAAAAAAAAAGGGCTGGGCTGTTTATGATCAGTGGATAAAGCAGACTGGACTGAGTTAGTGTGATGTCGCACGAAGAACATGGTTTACATTTTGCTCCAACGAGATGAAATTCATTCGGTCGCCCTTTTTTTATTTAGAGGGAGCAGAGATTGGTCTGAAATCTGTCAAACATTTTGAACGCTGGACGTGGGGGCCAGCAGGCACCACGTTTTTACGCAGGTATAAGATTGGGCAGATTATAACGTGATTATACCATGGTCCGGTTGAATACTCGATTCTGATTGGCTGCTGGGTATGCATTAAAACCTGACAACCGCACGGTGAAAAAAGAAGTTCCGGTTGGCTAGCTTAAATGTTTTGTATCACTGCGCCGGCTTCTTTAAAACAACTTTTGCTTAATAATTTGGACAAAAACAAGCGTTAAGGGATTAACTTTCTCTTTGAGCTGATGCTTTATTGAACCCATCGGGACGATCAGCATATCTATATCACCGAATCTTGACTGCAGCGGTGGTGCTGCGTGACGCGGACTATATGTTATGCGGAAGCATTCAGGCTTCCACGGCGTGCATTAAAAGGTAATAACCGCACACTTCATCGGCCATTAACCCTTACATAATTTGCACTACAGAAAAAAAAATGCCACGAAAACAGCTATCAGAACAAGAATGGTTCTTCTGACCAATAGATTGACTGAGTAACAGCTGTTGATGTCTCTATAGACGTCTATGGGATTCCGGCTTCTTGGAAGCAGCAGGTACTTCCTGTTTGGAACGCCATGGGGGAGGGGTCACTCAGTCCAGTCCTCATTTCCAGTCAATGGTAAAGACAGACGGAACTCTTTTAGTATTTTCAGACACTGGACTGTGAATTTTCTTCAACTCTAAGCCATAAATGTATAAACAGAAAAACATTCTTGTTGTAAAATATATACATATTATACCATGGTCCGGGTGAATACTCGATTCTGATTGGCTGCTGGATGTGTGTCCCAAAGTGATAACAACACGCCCCAAAAAGAAGTTCCGGTCACCTATCTCAAATCTTCTGCATCACTGCCAAGGTGCCGCACCACGTAACAAATAGTCCGCTTTTCGTAAAAAAGCGATCCAAATCGAAAAAAATCAAGCATAAAGTACTAAAAACTGGTTAATATTTATTGCTTTGTAAGTGACCATGGTATAAGCGGGTTAATGGCCGACGAAGTGTGCATTATCACTTTTTAACGAACTTCGCTTAAGCAACCGTCCACCGCAGGCTTCCACGGCGTGCGTTAAAAAGTGATAATGCACGCTTCGTCGGCCATTAACCTTACATATATATCTTCATTCATGGATTGTTTTTTTGGTTTACCAGTTTGATTAGGTTTTTGCAATTATACATAGAGGTAGAGAGAAAAGTGTGGGTACCTGGAGTTTAGTCAAGTCTATTCTCACCTGGCCCAGACGACCGTGCACCTCCACTTTTGACCTCCTGGCTCAACTTTCTGCTCGACTCCCCTTTCTGCACCTCCAGTCTGCAGACAACAGAAACATTTCCCTTACTTACAAGTTGATAGTAGAACCATATATTTACTGACTTAGATATATCCTTAAGGAAAACAACATACAAAAATAGTCTTGTTATATTACTTGACATTGCACTTCAGTAAAGATGTAGTAAAACATTACTGCTTTCACTGAGCCACACTGGAGTTGGGACATATTAGTTGGAGTAAGGCTACTCCTACTCAAGTACAGCTTTCGTATTCTTCTGGTTTTTTCACCCAAACAAGATCTGCCTGTTGTTTGTTTATTCATCCAGTTCTCTGTTTTACTTTAGCTAAAACGCTCAACAGAACAGACCTACAACGCCTGAAAAGACAGTTCATCCAAATGTTAAAAGAGTTTTCACTGGAATTGTGTCTTTTTCACCTTTTAAATGAGAGAAGATTTCAAAAAACATGTGAATAAAACAACATTAAACACCTGCACAACCACAAACAAGAATCATTATCAGAAGCTCTTAGTGTAATCACATCTTGAATATTTCCAATCCACTGTGATGATGTGACTATACACTGACCAAAAATATAAACGCAACACTTTTGTTATTGCTCCCATTTTTTATGGTATGAACTCAAAGATGTGAAACATTTTCCACAGACACAAAATAACCAGTTCTCTGAAATATTGTTCACAAATCTGTCTAAATAGTGATAGTGAGCACTTCTCCTTTGCCAAGACAATCCATCCCACCTCACAGGTGTGCCATATGAAGATGCTGATTAGACAGCATGATTATTGCACAGGTGTGCCTTAGACTGGGCACTTCACCTTCTTAGCAGCAGCCAGTCTACCTGTGCTGTGATTCTTCTGCTCATACCTGACAGCCTGGGAGTCGGTGGGGGGGTCTGCAGAACTAGTTTCAGGAAACTTTATGAACGCGTCGACCTAAAAAAAAGAAAATGACAAAAAAACAAAAACTTTTCTGATCAAATGCGATGATAACGTGCTTTTTGAATGTTAAAACAAGCTTATAAATCCTTTGTTGTTCACTTGATCACACAAAGTCCAGTTCATGTGCAGAAGTTTCAACTCCTTTATTCAGGCTGATGGACAGACAGACAGACGCTCCTTTAGGATCATTTTGGCCGGTTTTCCTGCTTTGCACTAAGCTAGATGTGAACGCGGCAGAGGACTTTTCTACATTTACAAAGAGAAAACTGAAATTATGAGTTAATAAATATACTTCTTCAAACTTCATTTGACCTGTTAATTAAATGTTTTATATAAAGCCTGACATTGAACACCCCTAAATATACCAGTTACTTAGATGTAAATATCTTGAGGTTTCAGGCTATTCAAGCATCTCATGCTATTTGCTCTGAGCTGTGGGTAGTTTTTCTTTTCTGCCCCCCCAAAAAAAGGCTAAATGACAGAAGTGATTGATTATAATCCACTTTAACTGGTGCAGCCTTGTGTTTTGACAGATTATATTAATCCTTTTGGTTGGTAATACTTCCACCTCTGACCCCGACCTAAAGCCATACCTCTAATCTAAAAGAGCATTCCAGCCCCCCTGAGAATGCGACCTTAGCAGCAGTAAGGCCGTGTTTGATGTGTTCAGAAGATTAAACTGAGACTTGGCTGTTCCTGACTGTTGTTATTGAAGTAATCCTTTAAGCCAAGTTCAGACTTCATGATTTGAGTTTGGTTGCATTATAGAACTATGATTACCACACAAGAGCACACTTGTCTTGTGGGGGAGAATTTTCCAGTCACGGTGGGTTCATATCACAAAGGGTCGTGCACTCCAGGAGTTTTAGCGTTTCCAGACTCACGCTTGCCTCCAATCTTTGTCTGAGATGTAAAAAATATTTCGTTGTGTTGTGGAGCACGAGCCAAACCTTCATTTATCCCCACCTGATCTTCCAGTTGTCGAATGATTGCGTGAGCCTTTTCCTCGCGCTCCTTCACTTCTTTCAGCTGCTGTTTGAGTTCAGAGAGGCTGGAAGTCTTCTGGGAAAGCTCTTTCTCCAGTTCCTTCATCTTGTTCTCAAACATTCTGTACATTGAAATTAGGATGATTTATTACACCACAAATCTTGTCAGCTTTAGCATGAATTACCCTCATGTTCGTCACTTGCTTACCCAATTACAACAGATGTCTTTAAGGTCTTGCTGGCTGCCGCCTCAGTCAAAGGTTTGGACAGAGCCGCTCGCAGACTTTCCTTGGTCTCCTCCAGCTCTGCCTCAAGTCTTTCGTTGGTAACCTCCAGACTTGTTTTTGCCACACGAAGCTTCTCTGCAGCTTCCACTTCCTGTCGCAACATCAACACACAAAGTTTGAAGAGACAAGGTCATTGGGTTTGTTTCGGGAATGCTTTTAGGAATGTTTCATGTGAACCCTGGCTCTGATACTCATTGCAAACCCTCAGGAAATGTAGCTACCTGTTTTATATCCTTTCGTAGCCGCTCGTTTTCCATCACTATCTTCTCTAAACCTTTGACCTTTGATTCAAGTTTTGAACTCAGCTCGGCTTCGCTTTGACGCTTCAGAGTATCGTAGTCAATCTGGAAGAGAACCGCAGTGATGGGAGTCTTCAGAGATGGGATCGTACAGCGGCTCACACCACGGATAGGACAGGGCTGACAACCTTCAGCTTCTCGTTCTCCTTCTCCAAAGCAGCTACTTTGTCTCGAATTGCAGCGCCGCTGGACTTCTTTAGTGCCTCATTTTCCTTCTCCACCCGCTCCACCACCCTCTTCATCAATCCAATGGTCTTCTCCAGTTCAGGCACAGTTTTACCACTCTGGCCAGCCTGGTGGAGAACAGAACACAAATCACTTTGGACATTGGTTGATGATACATAATCATCAGCAGGATTGTTCCTACACTTTTTATTTTGTAAATTTCTTCTGCACAACGTTCATCCATACATCTTCTGTATTTGAACTGCATAAAAGCTGAGGTTGGTTATTTGAGAACGCTTCATCCGTCATCGAGTTAAAAAGCAAAGCACCTCTGGCCAGTCCATCCCTTTCCAGAGAAACCATCACACAGTTAAGACTCGGATAAACTCTATATGCAGGATGTTTGAACAGGCAGGAGACTGAGAAACCTGGACAACTCGTGCATTTAGCATGTAGACCTTACACACCAAAGGAAGAAATGACTGTAGAGCGATGTTCACACTGGAAATGTGACACAAGTTCAAGTACGTGCAAAATGTGTTTAGCCCATGGTGTGACTCTTGTGACTCGCTCTGGACTTTTTCTTTCACAGCTCTATTCTGATCTATGAAAGACTTGTCATAGAATTCCAACCACAATTATTCATTTCTCCTCCATGATCAATTTTTAAAGGCTTGGCACTTAGGTGAAATAAAAGCGACGACATCCATACGTCACAACCAAATCCAAGTCCCTGATTGGTCAAAGTTCAAACTGGTTTAACTATGAATGCACCTTCAACGGCCGCACGTTTTGTACATAGAGCCCAAAAATGATCTTAAGGTGTTGTGTAATCATGGAAGTTTTGAACACGGAAGCCTGTTTATTTACATAGACTTTTCATTGGAAGTGGCTGCTCCAACGGTGTGAAGCGGTGTGAACATAGCTTGATGATTACATGTGCGGAAAAGAAGAGATGAACTGAACTAACTCCACGTATGTGAGCCGGCTTCTTCTCGGTTTCACTCTTGTCCTTTTTCAGCGCACTGCACATTTCCTTCAGATGTGCCACTTGATCCTGTGGAGAAACAGAGAAAACCTGCACACTCAGCACTCAGAAGAAAAATCTGCTTTTGCACAAACCTGCAGAAAGTCTGAGAAAAATAAAGTTATGTTGTAGTTCTGGTTCCAGTGCATAGGTATTCCTGATACAGTCTTTAGCTGTTGGCTGTTTGATAACATTAGAAACTAAAACCTGCCTTAATTCGTGACCAGTAAATAAGAAGAGTTTACAGTTTGGGAGCATTCCTGTTTGGTAACACTTCAGTGAGAAGATTTTTCTGTCACAAAATGTAGCCACCATGACCCCAAAGAGAAGCAAACAGAGAAGCCTCTGTTAGTTGTACTATTTTAATCTAGAAGAAAATGGGTCATTGCTTTGACAACTCAGGCTTGACTGTAATTGGTCATTTGACCCTTGTTCTATCCTAGGCACTTTAACATTGGGAGTGGGGTCATCTAGACCCACTAGACAGAGCTCTGAACCTTTTTTCTTCAATGATTTGTGATCTTCACTGGTGTCCATGGATTACATGAAATCCTCTCCACCTTTATCCACCTTTGTCATGGTAGGGAGAATACCTCAATGGAAGGGGGGGGGGGGTCATAGGATAGCACAAGGGCTAATAACACAGTGAGCAAAAACTCAGCAAAAGATGTACAACTAGAAATGTGACAAAAATGAAGGTCAAAGTCATTGAAATGTTGAGATCTACAGTTGGGTAAGGATTTGTACTAAAACAAAAAAGGCCAACAACTTCAATGACCTAAAGAGACATTTTAAACAGAAAACTTTGATAAAGACATAGGGTCAGTTGTTGTTATCTATGCATAAAGTTTTACTTTGTGCTACAACAGACCAGATGGTTTTTCTCTTATGTCTTCCATGTTTGTGAGCAACATGGAAGACTTTGAGAAGCTTTTGGTCAAATAAATCTGAGCTAAAGGTAAATAATAAAAGACAAATAACAGATTAAAACATAGGTTCAAGAAAACTGCTCAAGCAACTGAGATTTGTACTGGATTTATGAGGTAAGAAGCAAAAATGAATGTTCTCCAGAAGTCAGCTGTGACTCGGACTTGCATCGGAGAGTTCTGACCTGTGAACAGCTTGACCTAAGCTTTTTCAGCTGCACTGATAACAGCTTGCAGGATGACAAGAACACCGAACAGAACACTGATTTTAACAAAAGTACCTGCATACATAAAAAGATAATACTGAAAACAAATTCCTGATTAATGCAACGATTGTTCCTGATGAAAGTCCATAAACATTCCATTGTTGTTACTTAATGATGTAATTTCTCCTTATATTAATCGATAGGCATTACTGTGGTATTTGATATTATTAATATGTAATAATCTGCACTGGGACTATTTTGTTTTCTTCTGGAATTTTTATTTTATTTTTTTGAATTTTCCCCTAATGCGAAGGGGGGTTTAAGTGCAGGGATTCCCAGTTTACTTTAGTCTGTGTAGTTAGTTTAGTTTAGAATTGACCTTTCTCTGACTTCATGATCCATATGATTTTATGTTTACTTTACAATTACCAGTACAAAGCACATTGAGGCGACTGTTGGTGTGATATTGGGCTATAGAAATAACATTGAATTGAATTAAAGTATAAATAGAAGTTAACAACTGCGTTATGGTAACTAGTGACAGTATGGTAACAAGTAAAGTACAATATAATAGGGGGGGAGGATTACCGTATATAAAGTTGCTTCTTCCCACCCCCTTAATCAAACTATTTGACAAACCTAATATTTAATTGCGTCAATGTTTGTGTAGTACAAATGTAAATATGTCTATTGATGATTAGGAGTAATTATAAGGGGTTAGTTTACATGTTTGTATATATGTTGTTTCCTTGTTTGTTTTTTGTCTTGATTGCTTGAAATCAACCAAGTCCAATCCACCATCTTCCAGTTTCTACCAGATCTTGTCTCCTTGGAGGTTCCAGACTAGAGCCCTGCGCGGGACTATTTTCTTCATCCCGCTCCCGCCCGCGCCCGCCGAATTTCTGACCAATCCCGCCCGCTCCCGCAACGTATGCGTTACACTCCCGCCCGCATCCCGCAATATGTATGTCCACTCCCGCCCGCACCCGCAAAACTCGGAGAATTTATTCCCGCACTGTAATAGAGATGCATTGATTTTGTATCGTCTCCCGTCCCGCAGGGAAAAAAATCACGTGTTTGTATTGATATTATTAAGGAGATTCATGTCCCTCCTCCAGCCTCATTTTTCCATGCATTCCTCTTTTGTGTAATCTGCAACTTAATTATTAAATATATTTTCACTAATCCTGTTCGGTTAAAAGTGTGCGTGTGTCCGCGCGCAGACAGACGGCCTGAAGGAGTATGCAGGCTGCAGCCAGGGGTAGTTGGCCTGAAGCGCTGAACCAGCTGATAAAGCTGCAGGTCAAAGTCATTTGAATTTATGGAGGAGAAAAAACATTGTAATGGTTCAACAGAGCTGAAAACCTATGAATTTTTTTCCTAACGGAAAAATACTTTTTTTTAGCTTCAGCCTTTTCCAGTTTTTGCTGTTTTGCGCCTCAGTGGGGCTTCAGCACGCAGATCTGAACACCATGTGTGTCTCACGATGAACCTCGTTTGTGGTTCTTCTCTGCTTTATCCATTAACATCACGTCTCTGCCTGGAAACCTGCTCCTTCCTATCCAGCGCAGTGTTGGCAGATAGAGTCACAGCTCTTTCATCCGTGTGCTGCGATAGAGCGCCCTGACTATCGTGTCAACCTATGATGACCGTATTTTGCGCTCTGTGTTGCACACTTTAAATGAGCAGCAGACCACTGAACATGTGCGTTTATTTACGGGTTCTTTCCAGTACAGCAGCGTACGTAGGCTCATACAGGTGGGTGTTTTCTAGGAAAACCGAACTCTCAGCGCTCATCCGATCTCTCTTCTCTTCCCTCTCTTTCATGCTGCTCTGCGCGCTCCCGCATGACGTCAGTCTTGCTCGACAGCGCTCGTTCCACCTGCTGGCCATTTACAGTACTACACGATTTGTAATGAACCCACAACACTTCAAACAGTTTTAAAATTAACAAGGGGGTGGTTTATTTTCACTGTCCCTACATCTGTGTAGAATACACTGGGAGCGCGGGGAAAAACAACTCTCAGCTACAGAGGATATGAACAGGTGAACAGGTAAAGAGGAAAAGCAGGTAGAGAGGCGGGGGAGGGGCTTTGGCTTTAAACTGTCAGATGGAAACACGGGCGTCAGATTCAGACGCAGCTTTAACTGCGGGAGTTGAAGCAGAGACTTTCTCTGGGATAATATTATGAACTCAAACATGGAAACATGATTACCAAGTAGAACTCTTCAAAATAATAAACCGGATCTCTCCACATTCTTCGTGTCTAGCATGCATTGATGCACGCATCGCTCCATGCAGGGATCAGACCATAACTTTAGCTCGTAGCTCCGCCCACACGCGACCGCGGTATCAGGCTTTAAAGAGCATAATTTCTAAGAGGCGGGGTGGAGCGTTGCACACCCCCAACAACAGGTTAGATGACAGTGGCCATTAGGCGTCTCTACCTGGTGAGTTCACGGAGCTTACATAAGAATCCAACAGCCGCACAGCCTAACGTGCTCCGCGCTAATAAATATTCATGAAATATTCATGGCAACACTGATCCCGCAGGGTTTTTTTTTGCCGCCCGCTCCCGCCCGCAGCACAATTCAAACCGCCCAATCCCGCGAGATTTGGGATTGGGTCCCGCGGGACCCGGCGGGACCCAATCCCAATGCAGCCCTCTATTCCAGACTCACTTTCATGCTCAGTTTTATAACTGCCAGATAACTCTAACAGCTGCCATTTTGACCAGAAACAATTTTCAAAACAAAACATTATCAAAGCTTTTCAAATCTAATTTTTTTTTTTTTTTACAATAAATCATTTTTTTTAGATGTGATATTTACAGTTTTTTTGTGAATTCTTGAGACCAACCAAATATTTTTATTTAGGATATTTACTTTTGTCTCATAAGTAGAGGGAACAAAACGGTTAATCGCTGTTTTATCAAATCAGCATCAGTTAAAGTCAAGGTAATTTGGGCTAGAAGTACCTTGAGTCTGGGTAGGTCCCTGTTGGCCTGCTCCACCTGAAAGCGCAGCTCCAGGTTTTCAGAGGCCAGTCGGAGGTTTTCCTTTGAAAGGTCGGGGTCTCTCTGCGACGGCGTGCCTGTACCTCGTCCTGAAGTCTAAAGGCCAGGAAAGACACAAGAAAAGTTCCAGTAAACCACATCTGCTTCAAAGAGCACAGAGGTCTGTCTCATTTTGTGGATCATGAAACACCTTAATTGCAATGTGGATGCTGCATGGGGGAGACTAATGCCCACAGTTCAAGCCACTCCACCAGAGAGGAGCTCAGTACAGCCTAACACTATGACACTACTACCACTTCAGCAGGGAGACTAAAGAAGCATCTGGAGATTTCCAAGGCTTCTACTTTCCTGCTTTGGTGTTGGGTCAGCCTTTTGTCTACTCAAAGGATCCTCTTTTTGTTTGTGGAGCGCCCTGCCACACTCCACATCTGCCTCAGCTGTGTAGGATTGTTCCTGATTCTTTTCTTCTGCCAGCCTGGGTGCTCCGTCTTCCTCCCCTTCCTCTGCAGCAGTCTGTTGCTCATCACTTTGTGACATCTTCGACCTGTTTCCAGCATCAGCATTATCCTCTGTATTGCTGCCATGTGGCTCAGGAACAACTTTGTTGGTCTCATTCTGACACGTGTCTTGGCCTGTGGTAACCTCTTGTGCGGACGACGACCCAGCTGATGCCGGCCTCTCTGATGGATCCACAGGCTCAGGCTTGCTTTTTGTTGTTGCTGGGGGTTCTTGCTGTTCTGGAGGCACAGAAACTTCAGAGCCATCTGAAATGCCTTCTCTACTTTCTGAAGTATTTGCTCCTGCCTTCCGGTCTGCGTTCTCCACACAATCTTCACCTGCCTCTGTGCTCACATCTGTTTTGTCAGCTGCAGAGTTTCCTGTCACATCAGGGCTTAAATTGTCCTGCTCAGCGCAGTCATCCTTTCCATCTCCAAAGATTTGAGTTTGAGTTTGGATTCCAGCTTCTGCCAAGTTTGGCCTTGGCGCCCTCTGTTGGTCACGAGCGTCCACAACAGTGTCAGGGCTACCAGAGCAGCTGCAGGCCGCAGAGAGCTGGGTTGCAACTTTCCCTTCACTCGAGCCATCCTCAACATCGAACGTGACGGAAGAAATTTGTCCTAAAGCCTGGGAGGATGTGATCATCCCCTTTAAAGACAATCAGTCACATGCAATTAAACCGGCAATGAAGAGGAAAGGAAACAGAAAAGAGAAAAGTGTGTTAAAGTGTATGAAGCACAATTTAACAGGCCAAAGCAAGCATCACACGCAGACAAGAGAAATCATACACTTTTTCCTATAGTATACTATAGTATAGTATGGTGTAGTATAGTATAGTGTAGTCTCAAGATACAGAAGGTATTGAATGAATAATTAAAGTCCCAATCTGATCATATTTTGATCTATTTTCAAAATGGTCTTTAAATTATGATTACGGTACGCAGCTTTTAGTCAAAATCAGAAAACCTGTGTGATTTCCTGCAGAGCGGCAGAAGTTCATTAGAAATGTGCCTGAGTTGAGGGCGGGACCGTTGGCACTGAGTAACCCCACTCCCCCTTCTCCCACCCATAACCGAGCGCTATCGGTGTACACGCTCTCCCGCTAGCTTACAGCCCAAATCCAACATTAGCAGTGCAACAAAACTGGGGAGTACTATCAGAGGTATGCAGAGGTACAGTTCTGATCCAGATCCAGCTCAGACGAGGAAAACAAAGACGTTCATGGATCTGTTTGTCTGCAGGTGGATGCATCAGAACGGGGAGGAGCAGGAAGCTTGTGGCCCACTCAGCGTGTTTTCTACGTCGATTTTCAACCGGCATTTTTTTGTCTGCTCCTGATTCACAATGAGTTTAATTAAGTACAACCCAGAAAGGCAAATTTGAGCTTAATTTTCTTTACATATGTCCTCTACTATCAGAAAAATGTGACAAGAACATGTTCAAAACACCAAAAACACAATTTTCATCAGAGTATTTAATCAAAGTTTCTTTTTGTGAATATATTTAACAACATGAATTATCTTTACATTGATTTTCATCTTATAAAACCTATTTTTCATTACCTAAAATAATGCTTATTGATGTTGTAATAAATGATAAGTCATAAAAATGTCCCTCCTTTAGAGTGCAATTATTTAGTTTGTGTAAAAATGCTCTTTTCTTCTTGTTTTTTGAGTTTTATTAAACTATATTTCTACATTAATATGATAATTTAGCGTTTGAATGTTTAATATTATAGGTATATTTTTAAATGCAATTAATTTGGCAATTATCATGAAAGTATTTTTATTGACTGACTGTATATTTTTCGTGGTTTGTTGATCATCCGTGGATCCATAGACCCAGGTCGCAGAAGAAGAGGGGTTCCCACATAAACAGAGGGCCAGCGGGGCCACGGTCACATTACACCAAGTGTTAGTAAATATCAAGAGGACTGCCAGGCTCCCTGCCGAACGTCTGGGAGTGTTTAACAAGAGAACTGTGGGTCAGATTACTTATGTAACTGTCTTAACCAGCTATACTCCAAAACACAAGCTGGCAATAATGACTACTATCCATTCATTTTTTGCTATTTATGACCAACAGAGCTGCAGCACATTTTTATATACAGACTTGAAGCATAATACTGGAAATCCCTCCTCCTCTGTTTGTGTCTGTATCTTCATCTATGCTGCTCAGAGCTACGTCTACATGCACATCATTTGGTGCAAGTTCTTTGTTTTTAGCATCAACCGCTGATCCAAGATTCCCAGAGTTTCTGCTAAATATTTTGCCTGAGAAGTCCTCTTGAAGTTCCTTTTTAATTAACACATTAAAACAGTGTTATGCAACTTCTGAAGGCCCTCGTTTTTGATTTTTTTAAAAGTCGGTCAAATGGAATTTGAAGGTTTAACAAGCCCCCATTGCAGCCAGAAGGGGTCAGTTTAACAAGCACCAGAACTCTGTTGCTTTAAATTTCAAAAGCAGCCTTTCCCCAAAGTTTAAGCTTTACGGCATATGCATGACTGCTGCTGCTACATTTATCAATGTATGTCATGACACTAACACAGTCCTGTAAGACTTTGAGTCACGGCAGAAGCAGTTAGAAGAAGAGGTTATTTTTTAGCACATTTACTGTTGTGCTGCATAAATGATGAGATCATTCTTGTTACATTGTGTGCCCTGACGTGGTTTAGAGTTGGTAAACATGTTAGGTAGTTACTGGCAGCCAGTTTGCCAGCAGGAGTTCCTGAATTTCACGAATGGTTCAGACTGTAGCAGGAATTTACAGTGATTACTTTGAGGACAGAAGTGGCTTATTTTCTGTTTGGACTCATTTCTCTTTGGAGATTAATATTTCTTTTTGAACAAACAATGACATAAAATCTGCATGAGACGCAGCATTTTTATTGACCAGAGAAATGATTGCAAATGTTTTTCTGCTGTAAAAGAATCCTGATTGTGTGTAAGTGGGTCACTCACGGAGGGTCGTGATGGAGACTCTTTGGTTATCTGGCTCTCTAAGGAGTGGACTCTGTCCTGCAGGATGTTGTTCCTCAGCACAAGACTCTCCATGGCGTCATCACGGGGTACAGCCTGGTGCTGTCTGTGTGATCAAATGAAAAGAAAGAGTTACATAACTTCCAGTAATCCCATAATACGCCACAGCATGCTGTGAGTGGTGACTTCTTTCATAACGGGTATTTGGCTACAGAGGGTTACCACTTTGTAATGGCAAAGCTTTGACAGTCCAGCATAGGCTGGCATCAGGTACATTCATGATGAGAGCTTGAGGGGACAATTACAGGATGTTTTGACTTAGGAAATTCATAATGACTCTGCCAAACATACTTGTGTAACTGAGGAAGGAGGGCTAAAGTGTGTGTGTGTGTGTGTGTGTGTGTGTGCGTGCGTGCGTGGCTGCTCCTCGCAGTCACTTTTAAACCGGGTTCAAACGTGGGCTTCAGGGCATCCTTATCGTTAAAATAATTTTCTATAACAAATAATTGAAAATGTTGAATCCCTGTTTATAAAAACTAAGACTAACAGGGCAGATGTATGCACATAAAAAAGACAGTTCGCATTACATTTTACTACAGTTAACATTAGATTTAATGACGGCTAATTTTTGTAAATGTCTTTTTCCAGATCGCTAACCAGAAATACCACAATGGCTCCGTTCATGGCTCACGATTAAGGAAAATAAAACAGCTAAGCAGTTTCTAAAAAAAGCATGTCAACAGAAATCAACCTAAAACCCCATTGTTTATTTTGTGCTTTGATTCAAAATGCTGTTATTTGAAAAGGTTTGCTTCTCTCACACTTTGACTCATTTTAGGTCAGTGAATGTAATTCAAAGATCAAGGAAATAAAAGTCCACAAACCAACTTTTATGTAATTAAAAGACCAAGAAATGGAAAAAAACAAACATAGTTCTATAAAAAAAACAGGGGTGACAATTCTGCAGCAGTTTTGATTCAGTAAAACCAGTTTCCTGCCTTTGCTCTCACCTCTGAGTCAAATAAAACCTGATGTTGATATGTTTTTTAAACTCTGGCCAAATACTGAAGTGCAGCTGCAAACACCACACAGGATGCTGAATGAAACTGTCAGAATGAAAGACTTCACTGGGAGAACCTTCCTAGGATCAGGTTTGCTGAGTCAAGAAGCAAACCAGAGAATTAGAACTGCCTGGAACATCACACAGTTTACTGTCACCAAACCATTCGATATCTGAGCAGGAGGCTGGGGAGCCCACATTTGATATATCTGGACCTAAACTATTTCCTCTGTAATGTAGAGAAATAAGAATGCAGCATTCTGCATGTATAGTTCCAGAGTGAAGCGAGACAGGGTGTGATGTTTATTTAAATGAAACTGCGTTACATTCAACCTGAACAGTCCAATCCAATAATGCTGGGATTTGTACTCAGTGAAACTCAATTCCCAAGTAAAATTCAGAAATTGCTTTGATGAAAACCATTTTGGGTCAGTAACTACAGCTAAGAGAATGGATGGAGAAGGCAGAATCTCTTATGCCTTAGTCACGTGGACCTCTGTGAGGGTTGAGCTGGTGCTGCACCAGGCGTATAGAGGGTTGCAGAGAGGTGTCGCTATGCAGAAAGGGGGCTCAGGTGTGTCTTGCAGTTCCTTTGAGGCTGATATGGCCACCTCAAGGGATGTCATGAACATGGAATGTATGATTGTAGTGTTGTAGGTGTATATTTAGTTAGTAAGGATAAAGTCAGTATCCCTCTCTTATGAGGCTGATGCTGTCGTACGATGCCCTTATGCCACGCTACTCATTAGTGAGGTGCACACGCTGGCCCCTTTCTGACTATGCACAAATGCTGCAGGAACGGGGGTGCGGGTGATATGCAAGTGTCCGTAGGACGCCAACACAAACCGCACTCCGTCTAATTCCCCCCTATTCTTAAGCCATTCAAGAAGCGCACACTTGTCACTTGAACAGCACTAACGGCCTCCTTGTGGAGTGCACAGGTCTTTTTTTCAGGGGTTAGTATGACCTACCATGCGGGCCACGTACGGGTTTGCTCATTTTTCGCCCACAGACAGCCCGTATCCACCCGTAGCTGTGACTGAGGCCTTACACACAGTAATAAAAACTGTCTGGACAGTAGAAAGATACATGCATACTTTACAGATGCAAGCTCTGTCTCCAGCTCGGAGTTCTTCTTCTTCAGCTCCTCCGTCTCCTTCTCCAGTTCAGTAAATCGCACCCCCACCACCTGGTCTGCAGTCACACCTCGAGCTTTCAGCTTTTTTTGCAGCGCAGCCTTCTCCTGCTCCAGTCTGTATTTGAGTAAAAAAGGACAATGCATGTAGGACGTTGAGGATCTGTTGTCTCAGCTAACAGATACTCAGTGTCTATATGCCGATGATGTACACACTGACCTGGAATAGAGGTCCCTCAGAGTGCTAAGCTGCTTTGACAGAGACTCATTTTCTCTTTCTCTCTCCTTTAGCAAATTCTTCACCTTCTCCATTTTGGCCTGCCATTTCTTGCTCTCTTCCCACCGCACAATTTCTTCTTTATTCTGTCAAAGAGGGAAGTAATCCTGCGGATCAGCTGAACATATGTCAGCTGGTAATAAATCATTGTATAGTAGCTTTTAGCCTTGTTCTAAAAACTGTAACAAGTGCAAAGCAGTAGGCCCTAGGTGTGTTGGATGTCTCCAGGCATTTTTTTCAATTCTGGTTCAAGAATGTAAAGCAGCACAAAGGCAAAAGCAAAAGTTGAAATGAAATGCAGATGGAGGATGTGGTATCTATTAAATACACTGGCTCAAGTCAAGTCAAGCCCACCTCTGGTCTCTGCTGCAAAACAGCTGTTTTAGCCATACAAAGATAGCTCCATAAATTAAATAACAGCTAATAAAAATCTGTTTGCTAATTTCCCACCAAAACCCCACGTTGCTTTCCCTTAAATGAACCTCTGACACCTCTGCAGAAATGGACCACACAAGGCAATCATAACAGAAAAACATAACGCTTTTCTCCCGTTGTTGTGCCACTGCGAAAAAGAAAGGATGCCCATTAAAAAAAAGAAAACAGCACACTGATGTTTGAACCTTTCCGTGATTCTCCTTAAGTTCTGAACTTTTCTGCAGCTCAGCCTCCAGCCTCCTGATCTTGTTCTGTAGATTCTCCACGCCCTGCACTCTCTCATCTGGCTCTGGTTGATTCTGCAAAATGAAGCCAGAAAGCCAAGATTGTTGGCGTGGCACCACATCTCTCTGAGGCAGGTACAGTGAAGACAGACAGCAGTCTTTTAATAGCATTTCCTGGGAAAAGGAAGGCTGCACTGATTTGAAAGTATGTGATGGGGTGATAGAGTCATGAGAAACATTTAAAAAGGAATTTCTTTGTGGATCTGCAAAAATATCTAAATAACTGAATCAGCCCAGATACTTTCTGGAATTTATCTTCAATCTTTAAGAGAATGCGATTACTAGATTACATTAATGATCCATATCTGAGGTTTTATTTTCTTATCTACGCTGCAGAAGTCTAACAAGGTTTCCATGTCTCGCATCTCAATCTTGATCATATTTCAAGAGAGGAATGTCGCGTTTGAGTAAGAGGATCCTAATCTCTCTCCCACATGATGTTTTGGTGATGTGTCATGTGCTTCTAAAAGCAAAAGGGAGTATAATGTGCTGCAGGTCAAACAAAGCAGAGGGCTTCTTCACTCGTCAGACCGGATCAGATGCAGACCTGCAAGGCACTTGTTAGCCTCTTCACTTGCTGCTTCAGCTGCAGGGCCTCCTGCTCTTGCTCGTCCTTGTCAGCCTGCAGTCTTTTCTGGATTTTCTGACTTCTCTGGTAGTCCTGGTTCAGTCTGTCCACTTCCTCTTTCAGGGTGTGTTCCCGGCCTCTGGCTGCTCTCACAGACTCCTTAGCAGTGAGCAGTTCTTCACTGAGCTCCTGCACCCGTGCCTTTCAAACAGACGGGAAAGGGAGATGTCGTTTTAAAACTACATAAAGAATAACATAAGACAAAACAAAGAAAAAAAAAAAAAAAACAAAGGAAAATCAAAGCTGCGAGCGGTATTGTATGGCCTGCAGGGGCGACCTGCCCTGCCCTGCCCTCGCCGCTTCCTTCTGAACCGCCCTCACTGTCTGAGTGATGCTTCAGGCCCCTAACTCTCCCCCTCGGCCCCTGCCCCTCTGCTCAATGCATGCGACAAGCTCATTATTAAAACACTTTCTTCAAAAAGGCGGCTTTTCTGTTGGTTTCATCTCCATAGCAACCACTTTAATTTTTGGATGGCTCGGTTGGATGAGTGCAGGACTGACACAGGGGGAAATCAGGGTTTGATTCCCAGGGCTGCATTGAGCTTCATTCCGTGTGGGTCCTTGGACAAGCCCTTCACACTAACTGCCAAACTATGTAGCTACACGTAAGCCCAAGTCTGGCCCAAGTCTGGCCCAAGTCTGGCCCAAGTCTGTGGTGGGTCCCCAGTCTGGATAAAATGCAGGGTTGTGTCAGGAAGGGCATCCGGCATAAAAAAAATCTCTGCCAATGTGCGTATCAGTGAATAGATGTTGTGCTGTGGTGACCCCTGAAGGGATTTGGCAGAAGACGAAGAGGCAACAGAGGTTTTACTGCTAACCACGCCCACAATACCACACACCAAAATTCTGGTAAAGCAACAGGGGAATGCCACTTTAGCTAGCTCGCCATGCTAACACAATTCAAAATCAACAACTTCTAATTCCACCATTTTCCCCCAAATAGCAGCATGATCAGGGATTTAGGAGGTGATGGGTCAAAATACAAAGGAATTTAAATTTGTAGCTGGTACTACAGGGGATTTATTTTTTCAATTCAAGATGGCGACCTCTTCTCAAGGTCAAAGGTTAATGCGACTTTGATTGTGGTTGTCGACTTAACCTTGCGGAGTCTGTGTGAAATTTTGTTTAGAGTGCTGGAACTAAAGTCCCCCCCCCCTCCCATATAGTGGGGAAATGTGAATATCGCCAAATTTTGCCACAGAATGGCAACCATCCCATAATAGTTTAGAAACTTCCTTTGGGTATCCTAACATGTCTTTTTTGGTTCCAGTAGTGGATTCTAAAATACTTCTTTGTTTTTGTTTTGAGCCCTATAAAAGATTTTGTCATCATTCATGTTTTATTGGGCTGCACGGTGGTGCAGTGGTTGGCGCTCTTGCCTCACAGCAAGAAGGTTATGCCACTGAAGGTTCAAGTCCTGGCTGGGGGACCTGAAAAACAACATCAACGGGGGACCTTTCTGTGTGGAGTTTGCATGTTCTCCCCGTGCATGCGTGGGTTCTCTTTGGGGTTTCCGGCTTCCTCCCACCATCCAAAAACAGGCTTCATAGGTTGATTGGCAACTCTACATTGACCGTGAGTGTGAGAGTGAATGGGTGTGTGACTGAGGACATTCTACCCTGCGACACACTGGCGACCTGTCCAGGGCGTCCCCTGCCTTCGCCCACAAGTAACCGGGATAGGCTCCAGCAGCCCCGTGACCCCGAAAGGGACAAACGGTATAGATAATGAAAAATAATCATTTTTAAAAATATTTTTTTCCCACTTTTTAATGTTATCCTATTTTATAATGCCCAAAAGTCATTTTTTCCCAGGAACTAGGTGCATGTAAATTTTGAGTATGTGGAAATTTTTGCTCAAAGGCACAGCCAGAAAGAACTGCAAAAACAATATGATTTTTGCAACCCAGGACTTCTGCAGGCCATTAATATTAACAAATAGCAACATAATCATCACAGCTTGTTATGCAGTGGTCCGCTGGAATGCTGGAATTACAGACGGGGACAAGAAGAAACGGGACAAGCTGGTCTAGAAGGCTCTGTCTTGGGCTGTCCCCTGGACTCAGTGGACTGTGTAGGGGAGAGGAGGGTGCTGACCAAGCTGTCCAGCATCCGGAACAACCCCTCCCACCCTCTGTATGAGACAGTGAGGACCATGAGCAGCTCGTTCAGCCAGAGACTGCTGCACCCCAAGTGCAAAAAGGAACGCTACAGGGGGTCCTTTGTCCCAACAGCAGTTAGACTCTACAATAACACGGCAAAGGACTGCTGAAATTGCTGATGTATTTACGTATTTATTTATGACGTGTACTTTTACCACATCTATCCATCCATCCATCTAAAAAGACAGAAAACGTTGATGCCGCTGACAGTGGCTTGGATGTGTTAATGAAAAACCCTAAAAGCATCTATAATGGTTTTAGGGGTTCTCAGGCGTGTATGAACCACAATCAACTCTAATCTGGGTCCCTGCCAACAGAAAAGGTGGTCAAGTCTGCTGCAATGACACAGTTTTGAAAAAAGGACCCTACGGCCTTTCTAGACATTTCCAACTATTAGGACGTTTTATTGATCAAACCAGCTCCTGCTGTACGTGCTGATTTCAACACAGAAAAGCACAAATGTGAGGAGAGGAGTGAAAAGAAAAGACGTTTTCTGAGAAAACAATCCTCTCTGTATTAGTGCAATCACAAATAATCCTAATATTCTGTGTATATGGTAACTTTTAGGCTCTTTTTCCATTCTAAAAATGAATCCATGTTGACTCTTAAAAAGATGACGCAACAGCAAAATTAGGTCACACAAAACTAAATAGAAATTGATTGTCAGCTTCCCAAAATGTTCAGTAATAGCTAGTTCAGTTTTCTGGAAAGGTTTTCAGTTGGAAGAAAACGACATTGAGCATTTGCCACTGTAGAGGATATCATTTTTCTGTATCAAATCAGCATTGGTTTTAGCATTGAATGTCTTGTAACAAGATACAAACGGCATTAGTCCTGACAAGCAGCCAGCCCTGCCAGGAACATCCGTGCTAAAAGACCCGCTCTGATGCACATGCTGGTTTCTACCTGTTCCTGTAGCCGTTTTCTCATGATGGAGGACATGGAAGAATGTAACACATTTGTTTTTCTTTCATATTTTGTTTTTATTTTGGCTAAAAATTGCATAATTATAATTAAAAGACCACTTGGAACGTTTTTAACAAATGATCAAAAGGTGATTTGAGTTGTTTTTCTTTTTTATAAATAAAGAAAAAGGAAAACGGCAGTACGACTAAAGAATACAAAGCCCATAGACATAACACAGACAAAAAAATAGTCACATTATTGCTCTCATGACAGAAGTATCTTATTAGCTCACTTTTCATCCACCTAAATGAGTGCACTGATATACATAAGCTGGGAGCAGAACATATAAGATCAGAAAGCAGCAGAAGCCATGTGAAAATACATTTAAATCTATTTGATTTATTTTTCCTTGACTTGGCAATGAACAACGCAGATGGTGATTAAAGAGAGAAATACGTGCGCGCTGTGATGATCCAGATGTCAACATGCTGTTGGTGAAGGAATGCAGGTTTGCTGTGCCTTCACTCACATCACCTTACAGCTGCCTAGCATTCATTCAAAGGCTGTTTCTGTGCTGCTAACGCTGTGACTGTAAATCAGAGCTGTTGTTAAGTATGGAATCTGAACCATCGTCCTGTTAGAATCGAATTCCCTTCTAGGGATTCCAGTATCACAGCCTTCTCACTACTTTGACAGTTGCCACCAACCCAAACATTTCTTCAGACCACACGTGCTGTGAAATGAAACACACCCATGGAGCAGTACCTTTCCTTCTTTCAGCAAATGTGTCCTACTGAGGCGGTTTAATCAAACAACACTGCTGTTTGTGTGGCCAAAAGAATCTGACAAAGCGTCATCGGGTATCAGTGTTAAGTGAAAACCACACGGGCTGCTGTGACCCTGTTCCTCACCTTCAGGTCTTTGGTGTGTCTGTCAATCAGCATCTGAACATTGAGACTCTCCTCTTTCTGCGCAGCACTAGCTATCACTTGCTGCTCAGCAGCCAGCGTCATCTCTGCCCGCAGCTCCAGCAGAGCCTTGCTGAGAGCCTGGAAAAGAAACACGCATGGAAGAGATGCTGCCAATGAAAGATATGATTAATTTAATGGTCGCACTTCATTTTGCAGTCAATACATCATCTGGGAGTTCCACAGGGACTGCTTCCTGGCTCCCACACATTTGCGATTAACATTATGTTTGCACAAAACTGGAAAATATCCAAAAAAACTAAATAACACGCACAAGCAAAATGTGCTAGAGCAGCTTTTGAAGGGAATGTTAGTGTAAATAGGGTCAACCTGCCAGCTGATCACACGTGACATGCATTCCACATTACTTTCAGCTATTTGTTCTGGGAGGAAAAAAACCTTGAAATTAGACTTGAACAATCAGAAGATAGAAAATAAAAACCTTGAGCTGTTTCTCCTTCTGGGTGAGTTGTGCCTTCAGGCGTTCCACAAGGTTTTTCATGGTATTGCTGGGGGAGCGAGCGTTGGCCTCCTTTTGTGCTTCCAGCTCTGTTCGGAGGTTGTTCATCTCCTTCCCCATCTGAGCCATCTGGCTCTGTTGATCCTGAGTCTGATCAGTCAAAGCTTTCATCTGGGCAGTATAATGTTCCTCCAGTCTGCAACAAATCCCCTTTTGTTAGCTTCATTGCAGCCTGGTAACACTAAGCAACGATTACTTTAGCTGTCTGCTACAAACTGCACATCATTCTTTTATTTAGGGTCAAGCCTCAGACCAGATTTACAAGGATCTGTTTACCAAGTATAAATGAGCTTTCTAATGGTTAAGTAAATAAAGGTAAAGATTTAGAACTCAATTTAGTTTGAAAGGTACTTTAAGACAGTTCATTGTTTTAGCTAGATCTAAAAAATTGTGAAGGTTAATGGCATGTCTTCACTTTGAGACATATAAAAGAGATTATTTAGGTGCTGCATGTGTCCTTATTGCATTTGAGGGCGTTTCAAAACTTATGCCACTGAAGCATTTAGATGCACTTTTAAAAAAAAAAAAAAATCGTATTTATGCAGTATTATTGAGTCCTGCTACTTGGCATTTGGAATGTTTTAGTTAAGTTCCTTTCTGCCTCAAGTGTTTGTGTCCTACATCCCAGCGTACTACTGAAGTTCTGCAAACAATCTTTAATCGGATTGCCTTTGAACCCTTTTGGAAAGTTAATTTACTTTTCCGTAAGTAAGTTGCCGAGAAGCGCCTTGCTCTTGGCTTCTGCACCATAGCTGTGACGCTGGCAACACGTTAAAAATGCAAACCCAATCTGCGATGCAATGCCGTCTGCTTAAGCCTGCTATGAAGGGGGAAACAAGGAAAATATTCAACCATTGAATCATAACACATATTTTAAGAGGGCAGCTGGGCTGAATAAACTTGAGGGTCGTTGATGTTCTGGTCCTAACATCTGCACTGCTTCAGTTAGCATCCATTTTTCATAGTCAGATGTCGTTAAAATTTGCTGACTCATACAAATTTTAAATCTATACGGATTCTTCTTGTTTGTTATTTTTCAAAAACACAAAGAGGCAGCAACAGAAATTGCATTTGCCCCCTTTTTTGCCATTACTACACCACAAAACCCAGCTACATTTTAAATCAAAGAGTTGTATCGCATTAATCTTAGAGAAGAAAGTTATTAAATAACTTTAGTAAGATTTATAGTTTTTTAAATTCATAATGGTCGAACATTCTGCAACTATTTTAAAATGACTTTCAGCAAATGTCCGAAAAAAAGGAATTTGGTCCATCTTTCTTGCCCTGCATGGTTAAAACAGTGGGCGGCGTAGAGGCTCCAAGCAAACCACGTTCTTCTTAACAGACTAAAAAAGAGGAATCCAAAACCTTTATCATCACGGGGCATGAGTGAGAAAACTGAAGGGTGGGATTGTAAAGCATGTTTATGCTTTGGACTGTTGCATGTTCTCAACTCTGAACCAACTTGTTCATTTTTTCTAAATTACCGTATTTTTTAAAATAATCAGAGGTTTGGAATGACTTTTGGGTTTTAGCAAGAACAAAATGAGAGTGGTAGCAGGCCTCATCCTTATGCCCCCCTATTTCTAATAAAACTCACAAATACTGTGCTGTTTTGCATTATTTCACCCCCCTTAGTGAGGAGCAAAAACTCTGATAATATGGTAACAATCCATTCTATCCTTTTTTTAAATACTATTTTGAATATTCCGCTGTGTTAGACACTGGTTGGGAGATGTTACACTCTCTTAAACTTTACCTGCTGGGGGATTTTTGCTGGGAGGGGTTAGGTTAGCTCAGATGTGTGGCATTCAATGGAAAAAATATTTCAAAGTTCTCTTTGTTTTTGCAGTTGGTGCTCATCAGTTGTGAAAGGCAGTCAAACATGACTTAATGTGGGACATTTGAACCCAGAAAGGTAAAGCAGCTGAACCACCTCACAGCAGTTCCCGCTGCAGTGCAAACTCTCTTAACAAGAGTTATATACATTTGAAAGAATCTTAGGATAGGCAACAATTTCAATGTCATTCTGAAAACCCCTGTGTTCAGAAACCAGATCAAATATTTCTGCTTTAATATGGACATTAAAGCATGGCAAAAAGAACCAATAAACAGTCAAAGAAGTCTACTGACTTGGCTGTGTCTTCCTTGTGTTTCCTAGCTTGTGTCTCCATGGTGATTCTTTGTTTCTCCAGCTCAGTAGACGCCTTTTTCAGTTTCTCTGTGATGGAGCCCAGAGAAATGTCCTGTTCCGTCACAGTCTGCTCCAACTCAGCCAGCCGCTCCAGGTGCTGAGAGGTCGGCAGCCTGATGGTTGGCTTCTTCATCAACTCCTGAACAAGGACAAAAGGAAGCCGTCACGTGACTTTCCTGATTTCAGACTTGTATCTGGAAAATGGGATGTCAGTCACCATGGCTGTCTGTTTGAAACGATCCAGGGAGGCGTCTGTATTTAGGTCCAACTTCTGATGCAACATCCTCAACTCGTCCTGATGTCTCTTTATCATTTCGTCCTGATCCTGGTTTCCACATGAGTAAGGAACAAAGAGACAATGAGAAGTGAATTCAAAAATAAAACGGAAACAGCTCCGCTAGGGAAATTTGAAAAATGCCAGAATTATGTCTGAGTAACATTAAAGTCCCACTCTGTTCCCAGTGGTTTTTAAATTAGGATTAGGCCGTTTTTACCTCCCAAAAAACGTCGTTCTTAAGACACACATTCTGCAGAGTGACAATAATTCATCAGAAAAGTGTCTTGAGTTGTGGGCACGACTGTTAGGCGGAGTAACCCCGCCCCCACTTCCTGTTACTGATATGCTTATGTGTTCTTCCGCTAGCAATGCAATTTGGAGCTTAATTTTCTTAAGAATTTTCCTTCATTATCACAAAAGAGCCACGAACACATCAAAAACACCTTTACCACAATTTTTATTGGAGTTGGTGTTTAACACTCATTTAAACTAAATTCAATGAAGTGATAAACTACAAATGATTTTAACACAGGCCTGAAGTGCTGCATTACAGACCAGGAACAAGATCTAAAATGAGAGTGAAAAGGAGAATTAAAAGTAAAAAAAACATTTCAAGCTTTTTTTTTCTTTTTTTAACTAGATACCATTAAATACGTTTTATGATAACAGATTGAAAAGGAACAAACTTCTTTTTAGAATAATTTAATCACGTGATAATCTCTGTTATCTTGTAGCTTTAATGCTGATTCAGAAAGGTGAGTGGAACCATGACTTAGCAAAAACTATAAAAAAAAAGTTAACCTTTGGAGAAAAGTGGGATTTAGGAAAACTATCTAAATGTGTAAAAATGCTTTTCAAATGAAAGATTGGAAGAGATTTCAGGGTTTTCCCTCACAAAGAAAATGTTCTAAGAATCATTCAAGACATCTGGAGGGAAAATTAAAGGCAAAACCATCACCTTTGGTTTTAGTGGAAACTCCGTGTTCCAGACCAAGGATTAAAAATATCGACCATGTACGCCCTTAACACTTAACAGTCAGAGAGTGGGATGATGTAGGGTTCTATGCTCTTCGCGGTCATGATAATTTACACATGTGAAATGGCAGAACTGATGTATAACAGTGGGCTGGACTTTTCTGGAAATGCTTTGATTGCAAACACACCTCTGTGAAGGGAGAGCCGGCTGCTGCCGGACAGGCCTTCATGTAGGTCCTGTCCTGTCTCAATCAAGGATGTATGGCTATGCATCAGTACAAATATTCATCCAGTACCGATGCAGACGGTTTACATTTTTTGGAATTCCTCCCAACTTTTTATTGGTGTTATAAAGAAATCATTACAATTAGTAAACGCTGTAGTGTCCTTAATGCAGCATAGAGATATGAATATTAAATGCATTGAATTTAGTAAAACAAAAACATTAACTAACTTGAGTTTTTCTCCATCTGCTGTCACATAAACCCAAAGGAGGTAAAAAATAAAACCTCTCATTATTCCCTTAAAGTCCCAAACCGATGAAAATCATGTTTTTGAGTTTCTGACATGTACATGTGGCATTGTTCTTATAAAAGAGAACAAACGTCATATTAAATCATTTCATTTTTGCATTTCTGAGTATTTCTCCTTTTAAATCGTTGTCAATCAAACTGTCGCAGAGACGCTGGATTTGAATTAATGAGCTTTTTTGATGTCCCAACGGCCCAGGAGTGCTTGTGAATTGCACAAGCTCCCCGATCTGCCCCGGTGCTCAGGTGTGGCAGAATAAAAGATTGGCACATTGCTGCATTCCCCGCATGCATTTGAAGTGCATCCAAGGCTGGATTTTCTTGTTGGCCGCATGTATTTAAAATTAAACTTAAAGTTAAAGCCCCAATAGTTGTCACTCTCCTGGGTGTGTGAAAAGTGTTTTCATCCATCCCCTGGAGGAGCGGTGAGCTGCAGATAGCTGCGCTCAGGAACCATTTGGTTTTTTAACCTTAATCGTAACCCTTAATCCTAAACTCAACCCTTCCTCTATGTCCGTGTGCACTGGCCGCATGTATTTGGAAAACTATGTGTAAATAGTCACTTTCTTTCTGGCATTTCATTCTATTTGCTGTGTAAGTGAATTCAAAGATCTGCATGTGCTAGCATCAAATCAGTTCTGAGCCACAGCCAGTGCTGCTTGTTGCTGCGATGCAGCCTAAATGATACTGTAATTCAAAGCATTTTCATGATCTTATCAAACGTCTCTTTGGTCTGGCTCTAGTTCACACATTCATTTTGTCATCCCGCATATTGTTAAAAAAAGTGTCAATTTGGATTAAAAAAAGATGTCACACTTCACCATTTCTTTATTGCTAAAGAAAAACGTTTGTGCCCCCCCCTCATTCAAGCTCTTCACTCATGCAAGACACAACTTGAAGAAAGGGGGGATCAAGGGTGGGGCTACTCAGCTGAACTGATAGCCGCGCCCATGTAGAGGAGATTTTGGAAACAGAGCCTATAGATAAACACAAAATATGGCTTTTTAAGATATTTAATTTGTAGGATTTTGGTTAAAAACTACACAATCATAATCATGAATATTTTTTTAATTGTCATAGGGGGCTTTAAGGTCATTTCAGATCTCTTGTTTCATCTTGTGTCATGTACCTGTCTGGCTTTAGCCAGCTGGTGCTGGTACTTCCTGAGCAAGTCTTCCTTTTTGTCCAGCCGTCCCTGCAGGTCTGTGATGGTCTGTTGGGCCACTATGAGAGCAGGCTGGGTATCCGACTGACTCTCTTCCTTCCTGGTAAGGTCTGCCGGCAGGCGCCCTCTGTCGGCAGAGGCTAGGAGCCCAAGGCGCAGCTCATTGATGACTTTATCCCTGGATAAGATGTTCTGCTCTGCAGTCCGCAGAGCTGCTTCCTTTTCCTTCAACTTCTAAACATCAAAATATAGTTACGTTTAAAAACCTGAATTGCAGAAAAATGGCGTTTCAGAGAGAAGAGTAAATACTGTGCCTCATTTAATCTTTTGCAAGTGGCCTGAGTGTCCGAGATGATCCGCTTATCATTTTTTATTTTGTTCAGAGCAAACTCCAGCTGATGGGACAGAGATAAAGATGTGTCTGGAAAGAGACTTGAACCCTCCTCATTCTGAAAAACAAATTCAGATTGCAGCCATTAGCAGAGGGGTTGTGAGATGACTGATGGAATGAAAGCTCCAAGTTCACTTTCTCTTGACGCAAAAAATGTTTAACCCGGTGTTTTATTAACCAGTACACTTGTGTGCTGTCAGGAAATTCTAGCCAATTGTCCTAAGAAACATTTACCATCATTAGTCCACCAGATCTCTGTTCATTTAAACATATCCAATCCAGTATCACACTGAGATTTTAGGGATATGAATGATCATAAATTACTTTTTTCTCAGGTTTATTTGATTTTTATTCAAGACACTTTGATAAGAATGACTGTGTATTGACACTACAGACTACAGTGTTCCCCAGTTTATTAGGGCTGGGTTGATAAAATCAAATAATTGATCTGAATGGATCCAAGCTTAATAAATCAATAATCGATCCATAAAAGTAGACATTGATCTTTGATGCCTTTCCTTTTCAGGTGACTTAATGCATAACAGCAGTAAAGTCAAAGCCCACTACCATAATGCCACCATCATGTAATGGAATTTCCTGTAGGACGGCCAACGCTAATGCTTGTTCAACCTAAACATACATGGCTGACTGACCAAACTCTTTCATGGAAACATATTCTTTAAAGTAACCATTTTTGGGGGAAAGCACAGTTTTTTGCTCAAGCTTCACCCAGAGGCCAAACTGAAACGCCCTCCAGGAGAGGCAGAGCATTTCTTTTTGTGATATAAGACAGTTTAGTGCCTTTACAATGTTACCGATCCGCACATTTTTGTTGGAGCTTCTCTGTTGGAGAAACCATGTAACACTGTATCAAATAAATTTGAATATCTTCAACACATATATAGATTATTAATGTATTTCTATACAGATATGTCTAGATGTGTAAACTGTGTAGATCTAAAATCGAATCGAATCAAATGGATTGAAAGAATCAAAACAATCTGATCAATCCAGGTGATTCGAATCAATTCTGGAAATGATTGGTGATACGCAGCCCTTCTGTTTATTGCAAGGGATACGTTCCATAAATGTCTCTCGATGTGTGAAGTCTGCAAAGTTGGATTATAGGTGTTTTAAGGCCGTAAAACTCGTCACTACACACTTTATACACTTTTCTCAGACAGACATGAACTTTTTCCCACTTTTCTCTCTTGTTTTAACTCTAAAAGCTCAAACCTTTTCAGAAAATGTCTAGTAATAGAGCAGGAAAACGAAGATCTGATTGTGATGAAGATTTATGTAACTCTGGGACAAGGCACAGAGTAGACTGACTGACAGTGATTACAGTCAGTCTGAAACCAGAACCCAGCTGTTAAAAAAAGCATGAAAAATTGCACCTAAAAAAAGCTGCGAGTCCACAAAAAAATGAAGCGTGATACAGCCAGGGAGCGCTTCTGTACTGCAGCACTGGATTTCTTTATTTTGTAACAATATTGCTTTATGGCGTCCTTTGTGATTTTTGATTATGTAAAATTAACGTGAACTCCAGCTGCAAAAAGGTGAAAAACCACTGATTTAGCCAGCTGTAAGCGATGCTTTACCTCAACACTGCCGACGATCTCACTCTGGTGCTTCTCGTAGTCCTCCAGTTGACGCTCCAACTCCACTTCTCGTTGGTCTCTTGCAAGCTGTTGCTCTTCATTAAGCTTAATGTCGAAAAGTAAATCGCTGTTAAAAAGCCTCCTTCTAAAACTCCTAACACAATTTAACTCCACATAAGTGCAATAATTCTTCTTCTGAAAAAGTTGGGACGCTGCAATATTCTTATTCATTTATATTTTATACTCAGTACTTTTTTTAATCTAATTTTATTCTCTTCTTAAATTTTTTCTTGCTCTAAATTCACCCTGACCTGAGAGATGCCAAAGAAAAATTGCGATGTACTGCATGTGCAAACGGCAATTAACCTTGAACCGTGAACTAAAGAGCTTCTTTGTAATAAAATAAAGCCAACGTATTCCATATCTTCACAAAGTAAGTTAACTCAGACTAAAATTCTGGAGATTTTTATTTTCTCACGGTTTGCAGCTGAACAATTTCCTCTTCCAGTGAGCGGATGGTTTGGTCCTGCTCTCCCACAAGGTTCTTCAGGTACCTGATCTCCTCTTTCTGGAATACCAGCTCCCTTCCTTTTCTCAGTTCCTGCAGTCGAGCCTCCTCCATCCTTTTGTGCCACTCAGTTACCTGTGTACATGTTATACTTGTCTTTAGAGTGAGCAGAAGGTGGGCCAATAGGCTCATATGGTTCTTCTACAAACCTTCTGTGCTCCTTTTGCATCCTTCAGAGTTGACATGAGCTCTTGCAGGCCTTGAAGTCTCAGTTCCAGTTCCTCTGCTCTTCCCTGGACCCTCTGCTTTTCCTCCTCAGCTTTCTTCATCTCCTCCTGGGCCTTCACTCTGTCCTCGTGGAGTCGCAGCATGGCTACAGAAAACTTCTCCTGCTGAGGAAGTGGCAGCGCTCCAGCAAACTGCCTTCGTAGTGACTGGATGGTCTTCCTCAGATGCCTAGAGCGATTCTTGGCCTCTTGACGGGCGAGAAAAAGGGAGCGCTCGGCGGCGTCCAGACGCTGCTCAGCTCTTAGGTTGTGGGCTTCCAGCTGCTGGATGCGAGTGGTGGAGGAATCCAGTTTTTCCAGAGCTGCCGACTCACTGAGCTGCAGAGCAACAATGTGCTGGTGGAGCTTTGCAATCAGAGCCTTCTCATCTGACTGTGACTGAGAAAATATTGAAGATATTGTAGTTTAATAACCGCAATTCAAACAGTATTCTTTTGTCTGCTCCTGATTCTGAACAATTTAAATAAGGAAATACTAAGAAATGCCATTTTAAGTTTCATTTTCTTGATATATGTCCTCAATCAACAGAAAGATGCCAAAAGAACATGTTAAAAACAGCACTTTCATCTGAGTGGGTCTTGAACAGACGTGGTTTCTATTGATCATTTGGTGTAGTAGGGCCCCAAGCAAAAAAATAACGTCACGTACCTGATAATCTAGTATTTGAGTCTTCAGAGCTTCTACTTCTTTATCTTTAGACTTGTGTTTGGCCTGTAAAGCAGCAACCTGAGTCAAAGCAACTTCTGACACCTCCTGAAGCCTGTGAAAAAGAATAAGATATGTTGAGTGCAACTTCAGCAATAACAGAAAACAATAGGTGTCTTTGATCGAATGATTTACAGACACAGGGGATAGTGTTGATCCAAAAGCACAGAAAAGCTCATTTTACTTTGAGAACATGGATCTATAATCAGTACTTCTGCACTAAGATCAGATTTTTACTTTTTACAAACAGGGAGAGAAATATGCTGAGAGGCTGTTATGTTCACGATTCCAAAACAAATGTTGATTATAGCCCAAGAAAAACTCTCCAGCTTCTCCCATCAAAACCACAGCCAGGAGAACTTATCTAAAAAACCAGACTCAACAAACAACTCCAACTTTTAAAATTTATCACCAGATTAATGGCAGGAACGCTTACGTAGTTTTCAACACAGCTTGTTTTTCGTGATAAGAGCCTATTGATCGATTTAATGCTGAGATACTCGGACATACTTTGAAACTTCAGTGCGGAGCTCCACCTCGGCCTTTTCCAGCTCTGCGATCCTGGCCCTGTCAGCATCGCTCACAGCTTTGCTGATGCTTTGCGCCAACTCATCTCTTAGCTCTCGCTCAGTCTTTTGGGCCTCAGCATTCATCTTGGTCAACTAAACAAAACAAAGCAAAGAAAGGATTTGATAAAAGCTATTAAAGGAAAGGTTGTTGTGGAAGCAAGCTTTGGCTAAGAAAACATCAAGAGCAAACAGAGAAACAACAGTCCGGTTCCTAAGCTTTGTTAAGCTACGTTCAAGAACGCCCTTGGATATGCAGTCAAGCAGTCACTTCCGCTGAAAAGTCTCTGCAATGTCAAACTGTGTTTAAAACGTAAACGTACGCATAGCTACACCTTTCTACGACTGTTTTTGAGCTCCATGTGCAAAACGTGTGGCCATTGAACACATGTTGAAACTTATCAGGACTTGGTAGTGACGTATGGATGATGTCAACCCCCTGTGGAGGTGCCAACCGTTTGAAAATTGATCATGGAGAAAATGATAAGTGGCGCATACTTAAGGAGCGCTTTACTACGTTGTTAGACAGCCCAAAGCCTTTCACGGCCTCAGTTCCATTCACTCACTCACACACACACACCGGCAGCGGCTTCACTACACTGGCACCAGCTGTTCCCCCCCAGGAGCAATGTGGGGTTCAGTGTCTGGCCCAATGACAAATGGGTGGGCGCGGCGGGAACCAAACCTGTAATCTTCTGGTCATAGTTTGGCTCTGCACCGTGGCCTAGAAATGAATGATTGCATTTATGCAATCATTCATTTCATGACACCAAGTCTTTCATTAATTGGAATAGAGCTGTGAATAAAAAGCCTGGAGAAAGTTATGTGAAATTGACACTGTTTGGATAATTCACATTAAGCTTCTTCCAATTGCACATGACAGACATGTGCTGGTAAACAGAAAAACAAGAAATCAAGGAAGAGGCCCCTCCCTGAGCACGTTTGAGAACTCTCATTTAGTGCATTCTTGAACATGCATCATATGCCCCGTGTGTCCGTAGCATAGAGTCACAAACCAACAAGTTGACACGGAAATCTGATCCCATAGGTTCTGGGTGATGCATAACAACAATACTGAAACTATTTTACGAACAAAGATGGATATTTTAGGCTACAATGCAAGACTTTGGCTCCCTAAACATTTTTAAGTTTCCTACCTCTGCAAATTTGGACTCCAGCTCCAAGTTGCGCTCCTCCACGTGCTTCAGGGAGTTCCTCACATACTCGTACATTTTGTGGGCATGCTCAGCTCTCTGCCTCTCATTCAGCTCCTTCATCTCCAACGTGGTGATCCTTCTCGCAGCAGAGACCATTTCATTGTTGATTGTTGCCTTGCCTTCTTTATCCAGGCCTGTTTCTGCACCTGGAGACAGTGAAATAAAAACAAAAACCATGTGCAGGCCAGAATCCATAAATCTCCATTTGTTCGATTTTGTGTTGTAAAATGTCAAAGCCATTAAACTTGCTTAGTAATTTAATCGGATTCAGATGTGACTGTCGTACCCTGCAGAAGTCATTGCTTTTCTTAAATTTTAACTTAATAGAATTCTCTTTAAATATGAGGTCTTCTTCCTGTTTGCCCTTAACTCAGAGACAGGGCTGTCATATCAATACTCACCACAACACAAATCTCAAAATGGGACACTAGAAAGCCAAATTGACTAAAGCTATCTGGATGATCATTTACTGTGACAGAGGAGTGGATGCATGCTGGATGATGCAGTAAATCAAACCCAATAAAAAGACGCAAACTGCAGGATTCTGGACTTTAGGGGAAACCTGTGCTCCATCCCAGCAGATCCTTTGTTGATAAAAGTGAAGCCTTGAGAAGACTGAACTTCTCCCTGAAAGCTCCAGTCTCTTCACCAGTTTGTTTATGGCAGAGATTAAAATGAGAAAAACACATGAGGTTCACTCTTGTTTACCAACTGTGTTGACTTTCTCCCATGCTTGCTCCAGGGTATTGAGTTTCTCCTTTGTGATCTCCAGTTCTTTAATCATGGCACTGATTTGTTCTTGCAGGGAATCATTTTCACTCTGAACACACACAACAGACATAACCTTACCCACTTGCATAGACAATAACAATAACAAGCATTCCACAGAAATATACAAGTTGAAGGGGAGGTCAAATACGTACCTGCAAATGCTGGAGGTTGGTAGATCTCTGTATGAGGCTGCTGTCCCTCTGCAGTACGTCTCTGTATTTGATGGTTAGCTCTGTGTACTGTCTGTTCGCCCTCTCCAGTTCTGACAGCGGCACGCTATCGTCCAAGGCCTTCTGCAGAGCTGCCATCTTATACGCGGCCGTTTCCTTCAGATGAAAACGAGAGACACACAATCCCAAAGCAGAGTGATCATTTACCATTTGTGGAGATTCCCAGTCATCCAGGTCATAGCAAACATAGGCATCTATGGAACAGAGGCTGGTCCACCTCAAGGCCAAAGCAACCAGACACAAACAGGGCAACATCGCATATGCAGTTCAGTTCAGTACAGTAAGGAATGTTCTCACTCATACATTGGAGAAACCAAACAACCACTCTACCAACACTTGGCTCAGCATCAGAAGCCCTGCTCATCGGGACAGGATTCAGGGGTCCATTTGCATTTAAAGATCACTCCTTTGAGGATGCTAATGTGCACATTGGACAAAGAGGATCATTGGTTTGAGACACAGCTCTCAATCAACAGAAGGGAGGGACTAAGCCATCATCTATTTTCTATTTACAATGCAGCTCTTTCAACAATGCCAAGTCGACGTCCCACTCATCTACACATGTAATCATAGGACTCAGAAACAAAGAAGGGCTTCCGGGTGATAGAAAACACGCCTCAGGGTTATTTAACCAAACCGAAGGGCATTGGGAACTGATGACCTGAGCCCAGCACCACTTAAATGGACCAAACACCTTTAAGAAATTGTGAGAGGTCATAAGATCCCGTTACATGTTGCTGCGTGATGAACGAGTGAGTCATCCTGGAAGAGTCCAACCATCTGTTACCTGTGCCTGGTACTGTTGTTCGCCGCCTGTTTGGTTTGGCAGACGGCATTTGTCAAAACATTCAACTCTGAAGGCAGGAGGAGTTATGAAGGGTAAAATGTTGTGGCCTCGTCTGAATCATGAGGGGGAAACAAACAGCATATTGCGTATAATTGTGTGTATAGAGCAAGAGCTTGTGTGTTTACAACAACACAAGGATATAACCCCTTCTAGTGTTACTTTACAAAAGAACCCAAGATCTCCACCTATAATTTTGATCAACATGAAAGTACAACTTAATCTAAAAAACAGACAGAGATATAAAATATAAGTTCTAATATAACTTGAGCCCCTTTAAAAATAAACCACGTTTCCAGGTTTTGCTGCTTATAGTGTTGCAGCACAGACATTTGATTATATTATTTGAGAAAGAGAAAGAATAACTGGCATATTATAATTACAAAAGCAGCTCAAAAGATCAGCTCTTGAGCTGCTTTCTTTAGCGTGTCTGCAACGCCGCTCCACTTGCTAAAGGAAGTGATAAATTTGATTGTCAGATTTCACTAAGATGGAATAGGATCCAAACGCATGAGTGACCAACGGGAAAGCAGCAGAAGCGCAGCTGCATCATCAATCTGGGAATAAAAAACGAGCCCCAGTAAGTCACAGCAGCAGCGGCTGTCCTCCTAAATTAACACCAGGCAAAGTTCACCACGTTCACGACTAGATCTGAAAAACAGACGTGCTAGTACAACAGACCAAGCCGGGGAAAAGACTGCGGCGGCAGCAGCTCGTGGACAGTAAACAGCACTGCATCATATCAGCGGCTGTGGAGTAATCCAATAAAAAAAACATGCCTGTTGCTCACAATAAAGCTCAGAGACTACATTTTATTAGAGAACATGGAAAGAAAACTGATGAATATTGGGAGCACATGCTGGGATTAGATCACCGTTCAGCCTCAGATGGGGGGCAGCACATGTAAGGCTGTTTTTGAAGACCACCACAGTGTAGCAGCAAGCTCAGAGCCGGATAATGGGTGGATGAATAGGAAAGGCCCTGGTGGGGGTGGGGGTGTTTGGGATGGCACCGTAAATGCCTGTGAATCTCTCTGTGCCGCGGCCTGACAGGAGGCCGTACCGTCTCCAGACCTTTAGAAGAAAAAGAGAATTCCAAGCCTGCTGCCAAAATAGTTTCTGAAGGAAAAAAAAAAACATCTCTTCACTTCAATCCAAGAAACACTACTTACATCTTGGATCTAAATGGTGGGGAAAGTCAAACAACACCCCGCTATTACTGATCAGCTTCACACAGAGGGGAAGAGATGAAAGCAGATGATCAAAGAGCTCACCGATGACAGGTTCCGTTTACTTTGGTACGTTTTCACAATATATAAAGGTTTCAATTACACACGAACAAGATATCAAAGTTAAAAAGATACAGAACTGTGGATAGAAGCGCAATAATTCCAACCTTTTTCAGAAACCCCACTCTGTTTGGACGAGGGATAATCTAAAGATGGCTACCTTGTATCGCTGCAGGTGGCCGATCCTCTGAATGACGGACACCCGCATGTGGCTGCTCTCCTCCTTCAGTTTGCTGTTCTCCTTACGGAGGTGCTGTTCTTGTTCCAGCAGGGTGGTGTAGCGGCGAGTCAGCTTCATCTCATTCACCGTCAGCACTGTCACCTTACGAAAAGCTTCGCTCAGCTGCCTCCGGATGTCCTCTGGTTCTTTCTCAAGAGTGTTTAGCAGATCCTGATGAGTGGAATGAGCGAGTGCTGACAAAATGCCTTTCTCTGGGATACAAAAACCATCTGGGTGTATGTGTGTGTGTGTGTGTGTGTGTGTGTGTGTGTGTGTGTGTGCGTCTCTGCTCATCTCTGTGCATCTCAGCTGCTCTCCCTGTTAACTAAACTCTTGGATTGTAGTTGTACTCACATTAAATTGCTGGATTTTAATGCTGTCCACCTGCTTTTGCTCCTCCAGCTTGGCCTTCATTTCTGTGAGCGTTTCTTTCTCTTTCTGCCACTCTGCCTTCTCACTATTAATTCAAAAACACAGTGAGTTTCTTTCATGGCTGAATTTGAAAACACATTCTAGTTAACCTACCTTAGATGCTCCTTATAGAGAAGTCCCTGCTGATGGCTCACTACAGCAAACTTTTCTTTGTACTCCTCCAACGTTCCAGAGAGTTTCTTGTTTAATTCTTCCTTGTTCCCGAGCTCCTAAACATTCCAGTGACAACATAAAGTCACTCCATGCTAGGGATACAACAACCCACTTGCCCCGCAATCAGGCACAAATCTAGATTTTTTGGTCACGCTTTTGTTTTGCTTTGATATATTTGTGCATGACAAAACAACAAGAAATGAGAAAAATTCTTTTTTAATTTGTTAATAAGTAGGGGTGTGTATTGGCAAGACTCCAGTGATACGATATGTATCGCGATACATCAAAATACTACCCCGGAACAATATTGAAAAAATCTTGACCTAAATATTAATATACCTTTCATTGTATTAAAATGGTAAAATTCATTTAATTAATGATCCCAACGTTAAGCAGTGCAAATGTATTTTATACACAAATTGCTTTGACCCAAACAAATTCATAGTGCTTATCTTTTTAAGATATATCTGTTCTTAAAGGGAACAGTCAACATTGTTTAATTTACACAACGAAATATTTTTCACTTAAGAGAAAAAAAAGATAGAATGAATATGCCTTAACCAACAAGGTTCTGTAGTAGTGCACGTCTCATAACAACAAACAACCGCCAGGCTGACGGAATATTTGACACCAGCTGCTTCTCGTGAGATCTTGTAGTTGTTTGGTGTGGTGTAGAGCTGCTCAAAGAGGCTCAGTGTGCCGTGCTGCCAACTAGCGGTCAGAGGTTTCAGTGAAAAACAAGAGTCAGATGCTGACAGACGATCATAAATAAAGAGATATCGCCCTGACAGAATTTTAGATTGATAGAAATGAAATATTGCGATATATTGCGATCCAGTAAGCCAACCTTTTAGTTTGCTTATACTAAGCCTAGTGTAATAAAAGAATAAACAGTAAATATTTCTTAAATTTACCACAGCATGTTTATGACCCTTTAGTGTATGCTTCTGTAAGTCTGAAGCTTCCTGGGAGAGCGGCGCTGACCTGAAGCAATCGAACGGCGTATTCATTCAGGGAGCTGATGACCTCACTGCTGCTGGGACTCAGGCCTTCAGGCAGGGTCAGAGGTCGAGGGACAACTCCACTGCTGCCTGACTTCCTGTGCTGCTCCAGTTCACCTTTCAGCTGGCTCACCTGACACAAATACACAGATGAAAACACCAAACAAGCTCTTTCAGTCAGCTGTACGCCAACACCCGTGAGCTAAGTTTCACTGAAAGGGTGACTTTTTTTTAGTTATTTTTTGTTTTGTTTTAATTCCGCAGGACTTTGTCACTCATGGAAATAAAAACAGTCACATATTTGCAATTAAAGTTCTCAGAAATACTGTGTCACACTTACAGTCCACCAAAAACAGAATCAAAACAAAAGGCAAGAAAGAAAATAACAATAATCTGAATCACATTGAGCCAAACAACAGGAGCCTCAAAAGTAGCCGACACCCGAGGAAAATTCACCGCCTGTGAGTGAAGTAGTCGCCGGCTAATCGCAGCAAATAATCTGTGTATGATGCAATAATAAATTCCTGTTCACTTTGAGAAATATAGCGCTCTCGTTTACTGCATGGCTTTTGGTGGTCACTGAAAGGTCTTCGTACTGTGACTCTGTGACTGGTTGATCCTACAGCAAGGCTTCAAGGGTCTGTGACATCAGCCTCACAGAGAAAGATCATCTTCATGTTGCCAGAAATACGGCTAAAAAGGCCTGAAAAACGGCCTCGGCTGGGAGGTTCTGACAGTATGGTACTTTCTGAACACCTTCAGTCCAAAGTCCTTTCTTCTCTCTAGCGGTTATTGATGTGGTGACCGTAAAAATGTCTTTTCACCTGCTCCTGATTCACAATGATTTGAATAAAGAAATACTCAGAAATGCAATGTAAGCTAATTTCCTTTACATGTGTCCTCCATCATCAGAATAATAACCAAGAACATGGTAAAAACACCAAGAACAGTTTTCTATGGAGGGGGTCTTGGGGTGCAGGATAAAGCTTTCCCCTCTCAGTCCAACAAACATGTTGCTGGCGGTGTTTAAAGACACGTGTTTCTCATTAGTCATTTAACATTATATGCAACTGCTCTCTGTACATCTAAACTGCATGAAAGGAACACACACACACACATTTGTGTATCTGTTTTGTCTTGAAGTATAAGTCAACATGTGTCCAAAATAAGTACAGTACGACTAACAGTTTGTGAAAACCTGCAACCCCGAGCATCATTGCCTCCATCTTCTCACCAGTCTTCATCCAGTAAACACCGTCAGATCAGAAATTTTCCGAATTACGATTTTCACATGTAAAATTACTCTGATGTGTTTCACAAAAGACATAATTGCTAAGAGCTAAGAATCAAATTAACTTAACAACTGCTTTGATTGCCATCCACAGCAGTTTACTTTTGTACAAACCGAAAAGGAAGCAGTTCAAGGTTAGAAAGTCAGTGAATGGAATACACCTCAAACACACCAGCAACACACTGCGACACGTGAAAATACCTTCTCTTCGGCTCTCACGAGCCGACTGTAGCTGTTGGTTGCCTCGTCCCGAGCCGCCTTCAGTTCCTGCCTCAGTTCTTCATTTCTTCCAATCAGTTCATGTATTTGGGACTGAAGGTCTGAATCCGACCGCCCTGTTTCACCGCTGATATCTACAGTCTGATAAAACAGGGTAGAATTCAATGTTATGACAATGCAAAAACAGTGAGTGGCATAAGGTAGACCCATTGAGTAAATATGAGAACTGGACAGACAGGTGATGTCACCCATAAAAAAAAGTCTACTTCCAGCTCCAACCAAATGAAGTCCATTCAGCCGTCATTTTTTCATGATCTGGATGTTGGAACCAGAAAGAGTCAGTAAGCAGTGACTGGTTCGAGTCGATCTGAATTAGACTGCATTTCTGAGTATTTCTTCATTCAAATTGTTTCTTCCGTCTCCCATTAACCAGGAGTATGCTTGTTGGATGTCCTCACCCCTACCACATGAAACTGTGCTACATGAAATAAGAGCAGGACGGTTATTCTAAAAAATACAATGACTGAGTATTAGCTGTTTATTTCTCTATAGAAGTCTATACGATTTTGGCGTCTTGCTTCCTGTTTCTATTTGGAACCTGAGGATGGGGGGGTGGGGTCACTCAGTCCAGGTCTGATATACAGTCAAAGGGTAAACCTTACAAAGAAAAAAATTCAAAAATTGAGTGGACTGGAAATTCCCCTTAAGTCTCTGCATAAAACCGGTGTGCATCGATGCTCACTAGACTGGCAAATATCGACCACAATGCAAAAAATGTAATTAAATGTATTTTTTTCGATAAACTATCAATGTTTTTATCTTCAGTGGACTCATAAATAATTGTCGCAAAAAACTCATATCAATTAGATTTTAACTTAATGAAATCGATGACGTCATATACACCGTTTAAAAAAACTGCATGGTGTCTGACTTGCTTATAAAACTCAGGGCACTATATAGTTTTTTAGTTGTTAGGGGTTAGGGTGGGGATTTGGAAAGAGCCAGTGTCCTTATTCTGAAATAAATATTTTAGTGTGTTTTCTTCTGTTTAAAATGCTTTTCTTCCTGTAACTCAATAGACTTTTTATTTTTAGAAATTCATGTCAGTAGAAAACTCAAGGCAGATGTTCAAAACCCCAAACACTGAAGTGTCTGTTCACATTCACATAGTAATAGTAATTACTATGTAATGCAGTTAATGCTGGCATACATGGGAAAACAGAATTTTCTTCTTCCCAACAGAAACATAGATGAAATTCACAAGTAAGTAAAATATAAAAATAAATCATATGAAGTATTAGTTAAAAAATGCATCGTCCCACCCCTCAACCTCAGTAAATAGAGTGATTTAAAAGGGAAGAGGTTCTACTCCGAGCTGGAGGTGTGACCTTTCAGTAAGTAGTCTGAAACGTGAATCGCTCACTGACTGACACGCCTTCCAGCTCAGACCACCTCCAACAAAGTGTGAAGCTTGTGTTTCAGTGTTTTCACTCAGTAATGACATCAAACACCAAAACACAGAGGAAGTTCTTTTCATGTAAACTATCACAGGACAGAAGATCCCAGAATTTTTCTTATTAATATCTTGGATGAAAGACAGATGTTGAAAATGAATATATTTAGTTTAAAGCCCAATTGAAATATTCTTAGAACAGTGTTCCCCTGCTTATTATTCACGTTTCACATATACGCACATTTTTTTTCCGGTCACCTGACTCCTCCAGTTTATCAGAAAAGCTCAGACAACTGCTTGTATGAAACTTTTGCGTCTGAGGAAGGTGCTGTGCACATTTCTGAGGAAGGACGGAGATGAAGAGCACGTCGTTGGCCTCCAACAGCTGGTTCTACCGCTAACTAAATCACTACAGCTGAAGTTTATGTCTCTGCACGGAGACATGGCATTAACCGACTCAGAAGCGGCCGGAGAATATCCTGAAACGCTGAGGACGATAATCGTGGAGAAGAATTATCATCAGGATGAATGAATTGGGATGAAACTGGCCTCTTTAGAAGAAGCGACCCTTAAAACATGCTGCTGCCAGACTGTGGCGTCGTGCCTGACTCACACTGCAGGACCTCTCGCCCTTAACTGATGTAGGTGGAAGCACAGGCTCCTGGTTTTAGGGCCCAGAGTGGCACACCTAATGTGTGTTTTAAAGTACGCTACGTCTATTGATCTGAACTTTAAAAAACATGTTATGGCATTCTTCAGCATTTCTTTTTGCTGGAAACTTAAAAGGGTGTTTCTTAGCAGATCGAACAGAGTGCAATTTTCGTCTACTAAATTTAAAGACCCACTCCGATGAAAAGGGTGTTTTTGGTGTTTATAGCATGTTCTTTTCTGATGATGGAGGACATACATTAGCAAAAATTAAGTCTAAAATTGCATTTCTGAGTATTTCTTTATTTGTTATGACACAGTAAAAGACGAGAAGTTGGAAAAAGCTTGTATTAATGATGTAGAAGCTACAATAGGCAGGCCAAAGACCCCTGCTCTGCTCCATTCTGATGCATCCACTGTCAGACAAATGATCCAAATAGATGTCTTTATTTTCCTCGTCTGAGCTGGAATCTGGATCTAAACTGCACGGCTGAATAGCTCCAGTAATGCTCACCATTTTTGTTGCACCGCTGGGGCAGCACGATATGAGGAAAACTCGCAATGTGCGATATAGTGATTAATATTGTGATGACGATATAACTTGTGGTATATAAACAAATAGCAAAACAACCAAAAACATTTCCATTTCACTGCAACAGTTTAACTTTAATAAGAGTCAAAATACCTTAAATTATACTCCACATGACCTTCAACACAAAAAAGCTCCATCCCATTGGTCAACCACGGGAATGGCGCTATCTGATTGGTCAAATGCATAAAGGGATTTATTCAATTCGTTAAATATTTCAAGCTCCCATATGATCGTTTTAGCACATGTAAGGTTTACAATTTATCGCGATTTTGCCGACTTTTGCAATATAGATATTGCACAGCTTGAAATCGCGATAATAATAAATTTGCGATTTATTGTGCAGGCCTATGCACCACTGATGTTAGCTTCAGCGCCTGTAAGCTAGCGGGAGAGCATGTAAACAGAGAGCTCTCAGCAACTGGGAAGGGAAGGGGGGCGGGCCTGCTGTGTGCCAACAGTCTCCCTCAACTCAGAGGCAAGTTTCTGATGAACCACAGCAGCTCTGCAGAAACTATGTCCTAGAAAACGCCATGTTGGTTTTATTTTGGCTAAAAAAAGGCACATTTATAATTAAAAGACAACTGGAAACGCTTTGACAATACATCAAAAGATAGCTGGAGGAGGACTTTAAAGGTAATTAAGTTTGAACCACGGTTAAGATGTTTTGTAAACTTAAATGATAGCAGCTTTTAAAAGAAGACATAAAGAAGTGATGCTGCTCAGTGATAAGAATGGTGGATGAGTCAGGCATTAGCTTCAGCAACTGACTTCATTGACAGTTTCTTTAACTCACTGACAAAATGTAACAGGAGGGCAGATCAAGTTATTTTTAGACCAACTGCTGGTTGGGAGCTCGGAACTTTTGTCATCTTTTAATCTTTGGAAAAACAACTGAATCAGTTATTTTTTTCACGGTTGCCGTCAACATCTCTATTAGCCAGACTGGACCTACTAAATTCTAACCAAAAACTTTAGTAAAGTTATGAAACGTTTACAGCTTTGAGCGCTACGGTGTGACATTTAACCTTAAATGTTAGATACTTACTTCAGTCAGCTTTTTGAAATGAGCAATAGATGTGGCTTCAGCCCACGGAGAGGCCTGCTGACTGTTTCTCATTGCTGAAAGAGCATCTTTCAACGCTGCCTCCAGATCTCCCTTGACCTTTGACATTTCATTCACTGACCATCCACACACAGGGAGTGGCAAAAAGAAAAAAAGAAAAGTTGTCAGAGGCATTAAAACCACATAGAGACGGGCTTTTGATAGATACTTTAGGCACGAATCTAGGAATTTCCAAAGGTAACAAAGTAGTTCTGCTTACATTTGACTTGAAATTCAGTCTTGTTCAGCTCCAGCTCTCTCTCTTTACTGCTCAGTTCTTTCTCCAAGAACTTATTCTGGAATGAAAGAAATCTCGTAATGTAAAGGAACAGACTCCTACTGTTATGAGTTAACATACACAAGCATGAAAGATTTGTATTTACTACTTTCCAGTAAGTTTCACTTGTTTCTAATCTTGGGTTTATCTTGTTTAGCAGTAACAACTGACTGTATTCAGCACAGGAAGTCTGCTCATTTCTAAATTATAACCAGACATAATTTTTCTCCAGAATCACCTCATTTTATGGTGTCCTTTAGGCATCAGGAAGACCAGATCCAGATTGTATTTTTTTTGACAAAATGTACCATGTCTAGAAATTCCCATTGCACATCACACTAGGTCTCCATTTGTCCCAGACTCCTTCATAACACTTAACTCCATTTCTGTAATTCAATTCAGTTATAAAGATTCATTTCAGATGTTCAAACCCAATTGATCCTGGCCATTCTAACAAGGACAAATTTCCCACTACCTAATCCTAATACAACATTTTAAACAGTTTTATTTAAATGTGAAACAGGAAAATTGGCGTGTACTGTTCTTTTTCTTACTTCTTGATTCCATAACATTTACCTTTTGCCTGCAGTCTTATTCTAAATATTAAACTGCTAAAATGCTAAGCAAATGTGTTTCTATTAAAAGCATGAACTAATTATTGATCTAATTTATAAAGCAGTATACCCCTCATTAATGTATTGTATTTGAAGATGCAAAGATGGACTTACCTTGCGTCGAATATCTTCATCCTTGTAAATGTTGCTGTGTTTTATTGCAGTTTGTGCTTCGCTGCTGAACGCAGCGCCCTCATCCAGCTCCAGACTTGACGGGGGGATTACTCCAGACACCGCTGATCACAAGCACATTTTATCAGAATGTTTCATATAAGAGAAAGTTATAAAGTACAAAGATTATCACACCTTTTTTCAAACTAGTTCATTTTAATTTCCAGACAACCATTCACTGATCTGATGGCTAATTTCCGTTAGTCTATGTGACTTTTACAAAATCCTTTTATTTTCTGCACTAAGCAGCTAAATAAAACAGCAGAGAATATACATAAAGTAAGCTCGGTTCTGCTAGTTACAGTGAAGATAGTGAAGCCCCCGCACCCAGCCGTCCTGACTGGCTTCCATTTCTAAGGACTGTTGCTTGAAACACTGTAAACATTTAAAGTGAATTTCACCCCAGAAAGCCACTAAATCACTAAAATGAGAGGACACGGCTGTTATACTATGAGTATAATGTAATATGCAATAATAAGGGTAAACTAAATTTTAGGGGCGAGCACCTTAGGTCTGGTTCGATTCCCGTGGAAATGCTGAGCTGCGGCTCAGAGAGGAGCGACCTTTTCGCTTTTTTCTCTCTGGTCTTCAGCTCATTGTAGAAACACAAACAACTACTGTCTCAGTCTCAACTCCAGTGACATTTAGCCTAAAACGCCCAGGCTGTTACCTTATCACGGCCTTGGCACAGGAATCTAAGAGTTGTGTGTGTAAATAAAGGAAACCGAAAAAAAACAAACCGAACTGGACCTTTCAGCATCACAGATGTAAGCTCTCGCTTTAACTGAGGCTCAACAGCCAAAAACATGGCAAACATTTATTGTTAACAGACAGTTGGATTCCATTTAATTCCACTACTTAAATCACCTCTTTCTTTCACAATGCGCCTGATTTGTTTCTTTAGCTCCAGCCGCTCTTCTTCCAGTCGCTCAATCTAGAAACAAATCAAGCAGCGAGGTGAACGGAGAGCACTGATGTCTTTTTATAAAAACAAAAGTTAAAACCTCACTTATCCCATTTCACCTCTTTTGTGAGTATTTGATTTTCTGCTTTGTATTGCCGCTGCCTGAGATCCCTGGCCCGTTTGAATTCGGTCAGATTCACTTCTTCCCTTGGTTCCAGACCTGGCCACGGACAAAAAACAGACAAAAAGCTTTGTTCATCGTTCACAGCTGCGGATCAGTTAGAGCTTCTAGAAGAAAATAAGAAAAGAAGACAGTTCTTTTTTTTTTTTTTTTTTTGGAGGACTTCTGACCCAGTTTCTCTCTGAGACCCTCGTTTTCATCCATGAGATCATTGATTCTCAGCCCAAGCTGGTTGATCTCTTTGGTCATGGCCTCAGCCTCACAGTCTCTCAGCCTAATTTGATTATTACACTCTTTGATCTCTGCAATGGCTGCTTCCAGGCCGTAAGTGCCCTGCAACACAGAAACAGGGATCTAATTACTCATCCATCAAAGATTTCTTGTCTTCACTCCCTAAACTTCCTAGTTTTCTGTCTCACACCCTTTCGAGGGAAGTGGGGATGCAATTAGTCATGGTGACAAACAAGCACTATGCATGCAGACCCCAAAAGCATGCAGATCACACCACAGTCACGTAGCCATTTAAAGGTCCCCATTAAAGCGTGAACAGACAGCAGCAAAAATAAAAATCACAAGTTCCACTTCTGGGAAATAAAACGTAAATTCATTAGACTTGGATGAAAACAAGTCTTGAAAGTTGATGTTGAAAACAACAACAGAAAGACGTGTTTGTCAACTTACAGACTCGTATTGAGTCAAACGGTTGGAAGCTTCAATAAGAGCTCTGTCTTTTTCCTCAGCGTGAGCTTCTGCCAGTTTGAGCGCCTGCTCTGCTTCCACTGCTCTGGACTCTGCAGCTCTCAGCATGGACTTCAGCTCCTCCATCTTTCTCTGCTGTGTGACTGAAGAACCTGGAACAAGAAGCGCTCAGTGTACATCATTGGGCAGAGAATGACATCGCATTTACAAAGCGGAACTTTGTAGGTCTGAAGACAACAATTAAAGCCTGAACCACAATATTCCCTAGTGACCAATGAACTGACTTATTTTTAAATTAGAATTTTGAAATGTAGTAATCACTCAATACATGTTTATAGAACCCACATTGTTTTAATTTTTGACATTTTCATTCCAGGAACTGCATTTTGGCAATTGACTATAAATGAGATCTGGACTGAGTGACCCCTCCCCCCTGGTGTTCCAAACAGGAAGTACTGCTGGCTCCAAGGAGCCAAAATCTCATAGACTTCAATAGAGAAACAAACAGCTGTCAATCAATCATTCTATTGGTCAGGAGAACCATTCTTGCTCTCCTACCTGTTTATTTTTTCCCTGATATTTTTTTCTGTAGTTCAACTTATTCAAGTCATAAACTGACCAATCAGATGCCTCAATAAAAGTACGTGGTCTCACTTAAAACGCTCAAAATGTTTGATTGACCACTTTCAAGCGTTAAGGATGTAGACTTTGAAGAAAATCCCTCCTGGTTAGTGACAGGTTGGCATGGAAACGTTGACTCAGACCAACTTGGACAAATTACTGCTTACTGTCAACTAGGCCTGGGCGATAAATCGATCAAATGAATTAATTCGAATTTTTTGTTACGGGCGATTTCAAAAATAACTAAATCGAGTTTTTAATGTGGCGCATTTTTGGCTCCCCAGAGATTCCGTAACTTTATTATCACACGGCGACACGCGACAATCGACACACGAAGCAGCTAGCGACAGCATGGCTACCGGTGACAGTGGGCAGTTTGTTCCCAAGAAAGGACTAAAATCATCTGTTGTTTGGAACTGTTATGGGTTTGCTGCCACAGACGTGGAGGAAGAGAGAGACCCCACGCTGCCTAAAGCCCATCGAAGTCAAAGGCTCTCACGCGCGCTCGCGTGGCACGCGCCCAGTCCTCTTACACATGCACGCGCCCTGACACACACACATATACTCATTCTACAACGCCTGTATTGTTAGTTCATTAGTTAGTTAGTTAGTTGTTACTGTTATTTGTTAATAAAGAATACTGCGTTGTAATGATTACCTGTGTATTCATTTGCGACGCGGCTGCCGTAGGATTTTGTTTTTGTAGGAGGCGGCCGCGGGGGGGGGGGGGGGGGGGGGGGGGGGGGCGGGGCGGGGGGGCGTTGACCATGACTCCTGATGCTTCATCATCTTCTCCGTGGAGAAGACGGGGTTTATTAATTGAATTAAAACCTTAGACCCCAGATATGAGCTGTATTGTTAACTTTTTAGAAAATGCTGCTACTCTAAGGTGAATGTTTGTCTCATTTTAGTCTAGTCTACAAAGTGTGACTGAAAACACAGCTGGAACTTTAAGGAAGTAACCTTTTTATTTTGGACAAGTGAAAACAAGTGTAGAATAACAAAATAAGACAAAAACAAGACAAAAATTATATACAACAAGACAAAATTATATAAACAC